>OX401864.1:10204854-10206431 GCA_947859175.1 Gandaritis pyraliata
TTTTACGATTTATGAAATTATAAAGTCAAATCTTAAGGGACGATACTTAGATGTTTATTTATTAGTTACGCAAAAGGCCTATATTTACACAATGCGAAATCCGAAAACCGTATTCTGATATGTGCTTTAGTTTAGAAGTTATTAAGGTTTAAAGGTGACTTTCCCTATGAAAATCCACTCTTCTTACCCTAGTAACTTCAATATGGGAGGGTGGGCATTTTTTCGTGAATTTTGTCGATAATCGTGTTTTTTCTTTTGCAGGTACGTGCGGGGACGTCGGGCAAGGGTGAACCAGCCACGCGATTTGCAGAAACACGCCAGATGGACGGGACAGAGCGAAAAAACGCGCGAAAAACGACCAAAATCAGAGGAAAAACCCAATTTTTCAACGATTTTTCTATGACAGGTGCACCGATGAACGGGCTCCACGGATAGAGCGCGGCGAGCCGCTTCCAACGATATAGCGCACGGCTATGGTCACTCAAGTATGGAGTCAAGAAAAATGTTTCCAAATTTTCACCTAATTAAGAAAATGCGAATTTTCAAAAATGAAAATTCGCGCTAAACCGGCGCAACGCACCACAAACAACGGTCTAAACACAATACCAATCAATTTTAAAAATAAATTTTGAAAATAAAAATAATGTAAAAATCTACAAAAATATTCTAAGTCCCTAGAAAATTGCGCGAAAAACGTCAAAATTCCACGTTTTTTATATAGAACGTGGGTCCTATTATAATTTTAACGCGCAATGGGCGTCGAGACGCTTATTTTGATGCGCGGCACGCGACAATATCTCAACAAAATTTTTTATGTTTTTGTATGGTTAGGTTAGGTTAGGTTAGGTTAGGTTAGGTTAGGTTAGGTTAGGTTAGGTTAGGTTAGGTTAGGTTAGGTTAGGTTAGGTTAGGTTAGGTTAGGTTAGGTTAGGTTAGGTTAGGTTAGGTTAGGTTAGGTTAGGTTAGGTTAGGTTAGGTTAGGTTAGGTTAGGTTAGGTTAGGTTAGGTTAGGTTAGGTTAGGTTAGGTTAGGTTAGGTTAGGTTAGGTAGGTTAGGTTAGGTTAGGTTAGGTTAGGTTAGGTTAGGTTAGGTTAGGTTAGGTTAGGTTAGGTTAGGTTAGGTTAGGTTAGGTTAGGTTAGGTTAGGTTAGGTTAGGTTAGGTTAGGTTAGGTTAGGTTAGGTTAGGTTAGGTTAGGTTAGGTTAGGTTAGGTTAGGTTAGGTTAGGTTAGGTTAGGTTAGGTTAGGTTAGGTTAGGTTAGGTTAGGTTAGGTTAGGTTAGGTTAGGTTAGGTTAGGTTAGGTTAGGTTAGGTTAGGTTAGGTTAGTTAGGTTAGGTTAGGTTAGGTTAGGTTAGGTTAGGTTAGGTTAGGTTAGGTTAGGTTAGGTTAGGTTAGGTTAGGTTAGGTTAGGTTAGGTTAGGTTAGGTTAGGTTAGGTTAGTTAGGTTAGGTTAGGTTAGGTTAGGTTAGGTTAGGTTAGGTTAGGTTAGGTTAGGTTAGGTTAGTTAGGTTAGGTTAGGTTAGGTTAGGTTAGGTTAGGTTAGGTTAGGTTAGGTTAGGTTAGGTTAGGTTAGGTTAG
>OX401865.1:5000-129341 GCA_947859175.1 Gandaritis pyraliata
AACCTAACCTAACCTAACCTAACCTAACCTAACCTAACCTAACCTAACCTAACCTAACCTAACCTAACCTAACCTAACCTAACCTAACCTAACCTAACCTAACCTAACCTAACCTAACCTAACCTAACCTAACCTAACCTAACCTAACCTAACCTAACCTAACCTAACCTAACCTAACCTAACCTAACCTAACCTAACCTAACCTAACCTAACCTAACCTAACCTAACCTAACCTAACCTAACCTAACCTAACCTAACCTAACCTAACCTAACCTAACCTAACCTAACCTAACCTAACCTAACCTAACCTAACCTAACCTAACCTAACTAACCTAACCTAACCTAACCTAACCTAACCTAACCTAACCTAACCTAACCTAACCTAACCTAACCTAACCTAACCTAACCTAACCTAACCTAACCTAACCTAACCTAACCTAACCTAACCTAACCTAACCTAACCTAACCTAACCTAACCTAACCTAACCTAACCTAACCTAACCTAACCTAACCTAACCTAACCTAACCTAACCTAACCTAACCTAACCTAACCTAACCTAACCTAACCTAACCTAACCTAACCTAACCTAACCTAACTAACCTAACCTAACCTAACCTAACCTAACCTAACCTAACCTAACCTAACCTAACCTAACCTAACCTAACCTAACCTAACCTAACCTAACCTAACCTAACCTAACCTAACCTAACCTAACCTAACCTAACCTAACCTAACCTAACCTAACCTAACCTAACCTAACCTAACCTAACCTAACCTAACCTAACCTAACCTAACCTAACCTAACCTAACCTAACCTAACCTAACCTAACCTAACCTAACCTAACCTAACCTAACCTAACCTAACCTAACCTAACCTAACCTAACCTAACCTAACCTAACCTAACCTAACCTAACCTAACCTAACCTAACCTAACCTAACCTAACCTAACCTAACCTAACCTAACTAACCTAACCTAACCTAACCTAACCTAACCTAACCTAACCTAACCTAACCTAACCTAACCTAACCTAACCTAACCTAACCTAACCTAACCTAACCTAACCTAACCTAACCTAACCTAACCTAACCTAACCTAACCTAACCTAACCTAACCTAACCTAACCTAACCTAACCTAACCTAACCTAACCTAACCTAACCTAACCTAACCTAACTAACCTAACCTAACCTAACCTAACCTAACCTAACCTAACCTAACCTAACCTAACCTAACCTAACCTAACCTAACCTAACCTAACCTAACCTAACCTAACCTAACCTAACTAACCTAACCTAACCTAACCTAACCTAACCTAACCTAACCTAACCTAACCTAACCTAACCTAACCTAACTAACCTAACCTAACCTAACCTAACCTAACCTAACCTAACCTAACCTAACCTAACCTAACCTAACCTAACCTAACCTAACCTAACCTAACCTAACCTAACCTAACCTAACCTAACCTAACCTAACCTAACCTAACCTAACCTAACCTAACCTAACCTAACCTAACCTAACCTAACCTAACCTAACCTAACCTAACCTAACCTAACCTAACCTAACCTAACCTAACCTAACCTAACCTAACCTAACCTAACCTAACCTAACCTAACCTAACCTAACCTAACCTAACCTAACCTAACCTAACCTAACCTAACCTAACCTAACCTAACCTAACCTAACCTAACCTAACCTAACTAACCTAACCTAACCTAACCTAACCTAACCTAACCTAACCTAACCTACCTAACCTAACCTAACCTAACCTAACCTAACCTAACCTAACCTAACCTAACCTAACCTAACCTAACCTAACCTAACCTAACCTAACCTAACCTAACCTAACCTAACCTAACCTAACCTAACCTAACCTAACCTAACCTAACCTAACCTAACCTAACCTAACCTAACCTAACCTAACCTAACCTAACCTAACCTAACCTAACCTAACCTAACCTAACCTAACCTAACCTAACCTAACCTAACCTAACCTAACCTAACCTAACCTAACCTAACCTAACCTAACCTAACCTAACCTAACCTAACCTAACCTAACCTAACCTAACCTAACCTAACCTAACCTAACCTAACCTAACCTAACCTAACCTAACCTAACCTAACCTAACCTAACCTAACCTAACCTAACCTAACCTAACCTAACCTAACCTAACCTAACCTAACCTAACCTAACCTAACCTAACCTAACCTAACCTAACCTAACCTAACCTAACCTAACCTAACCTAACCTAACCTAACCTAACCTAACCTAACCTAACCTAACCTAACCTAACCTAACCTAACCTAACCTAACCTAACCTAACCTAACCTAACCTAACCTAACCTAACCTAACCTAACCTAACCTAACCTAACCTAACCTAACCTAACCTAACCTAACCTAACCTAACCTAACCTAACCTAACCTAACCTAACCTAACCTAACCTAACCTAACCTAACCTAACCTAACCTAACCTAACCTAACCTAACCTAACCTAACCTAACCTAACCTAACCTAACCTAACCTAACCTAACCTAACCTAACCTAACCTAACCTAACCTAACCTAACCTAACTAACCTAACCTAACCTAACCTAACCTAACCTAACCTAACCTAACCTAACCTAACCTAACCTAACCTAACCTAACCTAACCTAACCTAACCTAACCTAACCTAACCTAACCTAACCTAACCTAACCTAACCTAACCTAACCTAACCTAACCTAACCTAACCTAACCTAACCTAACCTAACCTAACCTAACCTAACCTAACCTAACCTAACCTAACCTAACCTAACCTAACCTAACCTAACCTAACCTAACCTAACCTAACCTAACCTAACCTAACCTAACCTAACCTAACCTAACCTAACCTAACCTAACCTAACCTAACCTAACCTAACCTAACCTAACCTAACCTAACCTAACCTAACCTAACCTAACCTAACCTAACCTAACCTAACCTAACCTAACCTAACCTAACCTAACCTAACCTAACCTAACCTAACCTAACCTAACCTAACCTAACCTAACCTAACCTAACCTAACCTAACCTAACCTAACCTAACCTAACCTAACCTAACCTAACCTAACCTAACCTAACCTAACCTAACCTAACCTAACCTAACCTAACCTAACCTAACCTAACCTAACCTAACCTAACCTAACCTAACCTAACCTAACCTAACCTAACCTAACCTAACCTAACCTAACCTAACCTAACCTAACCTAACCTAACCTAACCTAACCTAACCTAACCTAACCTAACCTAACCTAACCTAACCTAACCTAACCTAACCTAACCTAACCTAACCTAACCTAACCTAACCTAACCTAACCTAACCTAACCTAACCTAACCTAACCTAACCTAACCTAACCTAACCTAACCTAACCTAACCTAACCTAACCTAACCTAACCTAACCTAACCTAACCTAACCTAACCTAACCTAACCTAACCTAACCTAACCTAACCTAACCTAACCTAACCTAACCTAACCTAACCTAACCTAACCT
The DNA here is from genome assembly GCA_947859175.1 of Gandaritis pyraliata. Lineage (NCBI taxonomy): Eukaryota > Metazoa > Arthropoda > Insecta > Lepidoptera > Geometridae > Gandaritis > Gandaritis pyraliata. The sequence continues at coordinate 8,517 of OX401865.1, forward strand.
AACCTAACCTAACCTAACCTAACCTAACCTAACCTAACCTAACCTAACCTAACCTAACCTAACCTAACCTAACCTAACCTAACCTAACCTAACCTAACCTAACCTAACCTAACCTAACCTAACCTAACCTAACCTAACCTAACCTAACCTAACCTAACCTAACCTAACCTAACCTAACCTAACCTAACCTAACCTAACCTAACCTAACCTAACCTAACCTAACCTAACCTAACCTAACCTAACCTAACCTAACCTAACCTAACCTAACCTAACCTAACCTAACCTAACCTAACCTAACCTAACCTAACCTAACCTAACCTAACCTAACCTAACCTAACCTAACCTAACCTAACCTAACCTAACCTAACCTAACCTAACCTAACCTAACCTAACCTAACCTAACCTAACCTAACCTAACCTAACCTAACCTAACCTAACCTAACCTAACCTAACCTAACCTAACCTAACCTAACCTAACCTAACCTAACCTAACCTAACCTAACCTAACCTAACCTAACCTAACCTAACCTAACCTAACCTAACCTAACCTAACCTAACCTAACCTAACCTAACCTAACCTAACCTAACCTAACCTAACCTAACCTAACCTAACCTAACCTAACCTAACCTAACCTAACCTAACCTAACCTAACCTAACCTAACCTAACCTAACCTAACCTAACCTAACCTAACCTAACCTAACCTAACCTAACCTAACCTAACCTAACCTAACCTAACCTAACCTAACCTAACCTAACCTAACCTAACCTAACCTAACCTAACCTAACCTAACCTAACCTAACCTAACCTAACCTAACCTAACCTAACCTAACCTAACCTAACCTAACCTAACCTAACCTAACCTAACCTAACCTAACCTAACCTAACCTAACCTAACCTAACCTAACCTAACCTAACCTAACCTAACCTAACCTAACCTAACCTAACCTAACCTAACCTAACCTAACCTAACCTAACCTAACCTAACCTAACCTAACCTAACCTAACCTAACCTAACCTAACCTAACCTAACCTAACCTAACCTAACCTAACCTAACCTAACCTAACCTAACCTAACCTAACCTAACCTAACCTAACCTAACCTAACCTAACCTAACCTAACCTAACCTAACCTAACCTAACCCATACAAAAACATAAAAAATTTTGTTGAGATATTGTCGCGTGCCGCGCATCAAAATAAGCGTCTCGACGCCCATTGCGCGTTAAAATTATAATAGGACCCACGTTCTATATAAAAAACGTGGAATTTTGACGTTTTTCGCGCAATTTTCTAGGGACTTAGAATATTTTTGTAGATTTTTACATTATTTTTATTTTCAAAATTTATTTTTTAAAATTGATTGGTACTGTGTTTAGACCGTTGTTTGTGGTGCGTTGCGCCGGTTTAGCGCGAATTTTCATTTTTGAAAATTCGCATTTTCTTAATTAGGTGAAAATTGGAAACATTTTTCTTGACTATATACTTGAGTGACCATAGCCGTGCGCTATATCGTTGGAAGCGGCTCGCCGCGCTCTATCCGTGGAGCCCGTTCATCGGTGCACCTGTCATAGAAAAATCGTTGAAAAATTGGGTTTTTCCTCTGAGTTTGGTCGTTTTTCGCGCGTTTTTTCGCTCTGTCCCGTCCATCTGGCGTGTTTCTGCAAATCGCGTGGCTGGTTCACCCTTGCCCGACGTCCCCGCACGTACCTGCAAAAGAAAAAACACGATTATCGCCTAAATTCACGAAAAAATCAGGAAAGTTCGTCCCACCACCTATCGTTCAGTAGGCCCGAATGCACCTAAGCTGCGACGTATTTGCATACTACATACAAAAACATAAAAAATTTTGTTGAGATATTGTCGCGTGCCGCGCATCAAAATAAGCGTCTCGACGCCCATTGCGCGTTAAAATTATAATAGGACCCACGTTCTATATAAAAAACGTGGAATTTTGACGTTTTTCGCGCAATTTTCTAGGGACTTAGAATATTTTTGTAGATTTTTACATTATTTTTATTTTCAAAATTTATTTTTTAAAATTGATTGGTACTGTGTTTAGACCGTTGTTTGTGGTGCGTTGCGCCGGTTTAGCGCGAATTTTCATTTTTGAAAATTCGCATTTTCTTAATTAGGTGAAAATTGGAAACATTTTTCTTGACTATATACTTGAGTGACCATAGCCGTGCGCTATATCGTTGGAAGCGGCTCGCCGCGCTCTATCCGTGGAGCCCGTTCATCGGTGCACCTGTCATAGAAAAATCGTTGAAAAATTGGGTTTTTCCTCTGAGTTTGGTCGTTTTTCGCGCGTTTTTTCGCTCTGTCCCGTCCATCTGGCGTGTTTCTGCAAATCGCGTGGCTGGTTCACCCTTGCCCGACGTCCCCGCACGTACCTGCAAAAGAAAAAACACGATTATCGCCTAAATTCACGAAAAAATCAGGAAAGTTCGTCCCACCACCTATCGTTCAGTAGGCCCGAATGCACCTAAGCTGCGACGTATTTGCATACTACATACAAAAACATAAAAAATTTTGTTGAGATATTGTCGCGTGCCGCGCATCAAAATAAGCGTCTCGACGCCCATTGCGCGTTAAAATTATAATAGGACCCACGTTCTATATAAAAAACGTGGAATTTTGACGTTTTTCGCGCAATTTTCTAGGGACTTAGAATATTTTTGTAGATTTTTACATTATTTTTATTTTCAAAATTTATTTTTTAAAATTGATTGGTACTGTGTTTAGACCGTTGTTTGTGGTGCGTTGCGCCGGTTTAGCGCGAATTTTCATTTTTGAAAATTCGCATTTTCTTAATTAGGTGAAAATTGGAAACATTTTTCTTGACTATATACTTGAGTGACCATAGCCGTGCGCTATATCGTTGGAAGCGGCTCGCCGCGCTCTATCCGTGGAGCCCGTTCATCGGTGCACCTGTCATAGAAAAATCGTTGAAAAATTGGGTTTTTCCTCTGAGTTTGGTCGTTTTTCGCGCGTTTTTTCGCTCTGTCCCGTCCATCTGGCGTGTTTCTGCAAATCGCGTGGCTGGTTCACCCTTGCCCGACGTCCCCGCACGTACCTGCAAAAGAAAAAACACGATTATCGCCTAAATTCACGAAAAAATCAGGAAAGTTCGTCCCACCACCTATCGTTCAGTAGGCCCGAATGCACCTAAGCTGCGACGTATTTGCATACTACATACAAAAACATAAAAAATTTTGTTGAGATATTGTCGCGTGCCGCGCATCAAAATAAGCGTCTCGACGCCCATTGCGCGTTAAAATTATAATAGGACCCACGTTCTATATAAAAAACGTGGAATTTTGACGTTTTTCGCGCAATTTTCTAGGGACTTAGAATATTTTTGTAGATTTTTACATTATTTTTATTTTCAAAATTTATTTTTTAAAATTGATTGGTACTGTGTTTAGACCGTTGTTTGTGGTGCGTTGCGCCGGTTTAGCGCGAATTTTCATTTTTGAAAATTCGCATTTTCTTAATTAGGTGAAAATTGGAAACATTTTTCTTGACTATATACTTGAGTGACCATAGCCGTGCGCTATATCGTTGGAAGCGGCTCGCCGCGCTCTATCCGTGGAGCCCGTTCATCGGTGCACCTGTCATAGAAAAATCGTTGAAAAATTGGGTTTTTCCTCTGAGTTTGGTCGTTTTTCGCGCGTTTTTTCGCTCTGTCCCGTCCATCTGGCGTGTTTCTGCAAATCGCGTGGCTGGTTCACCCTTGCCCGACGTCCCCGCACGTACCTGCAAAAGAAAAAACACGATTATCGCCTAAATTCACGAAAAAATCAGGAAAGTTCGTCCCACCACCTATCGTTCAGTAGGCCCGAATGCACCTAAGCTGCGACGTATTTGCATACTACATACAAAAACATAAAAAATTTTGTTGAGATATTGTCGCGTGCCGCGCATCAAAATAAGCGTCTCGACGCCCATTGCGCGTTAAAATTATAATAGGACCCACGTTCTATATAAAAAACGTGGAATTTTGACGTTTTTCGCGCAATTTTCTAGGGACTTAGAATATTTTTGTAGATTTTTACATTATTTTTATTTTCAAAATTTATTTTTTAAAATTGATTGGTACTGTGTTTAGACCGTTGTTTGTGGTGCGTTGCGCCGGTTTAGCGCGAATTTTCATTTTTGAAAATTCGCATTTTCTTAATTAGGTGAAAATTGGAAACATTTTTCTTGACTATATACTTGAGTGACCATAGCCGTGCGCTATATCGTTGGAAGCGGCTCGCCGCGCTCTATCCGTGGAGCCCGTTCATCGGTGCACCTGTCATAGAAAAATCGTTGAAAAATTGGGTTTTTCCTCTGAGTTTGGTCGTTTTTCGCGCGTTTTTTCGCTCTGTCCCGTCCATCTGGCGTGTTTCTGCAAATCGCGTGGCTGGTTCACCCTTGCCCGACGTCCCCGCACGTACCTGCAAAAGAAAAAACACGATTATCGCCTAAATTCACGAAAAAATCAGGAAAGTTCGTCCCACCACCTATCGTTCAGTAGGCCCGAATGCACCTAAGCTGCGACGTATTTGCATACTACATACAAAAACATAAAAAATTTTGTTGAGATATTGTCGCGTGCCGCGCATCAAAATAAGCGTCTCGACGCCCATTGCGCGTTAAAATTATAATAGGACCCACGTTCTATATAAAAAACGTGGAATTTTGACGTTTTTCGCGCAATTTTCTAGGGACTTAGAATATTTTTGTAGATTTTTACATTATTTTTATTTTCAAAATTTATTTTTTAAAATTGATTGGTACTGTGTTTAGACCGTTGTTTGTGGTGCGTTGCGCCGGTTTAGCGCGAATTTTCATTTTTGAAAATTCGCATTTTCTTAATTAGGTGAAAATTGGAAACATTTTTCTTGACTATATACTTGAGTGACCATAGCCGTGCGCTATATCGTTGGAAGCGGCTCGCCGCGCTCTATCCGTGGAGCCCGAGTCTCTGTCGAGAACACAGTTTTTGTTAGTATTAGTTAGCTATAAGATAGATAATAAAAATATTATATACAAATTGACAAAAATAATTTTCTCTATACTACTTTTACAAATTTACCTTAGATTATCTTTACACGTGTCCCTCTAACCTCTTTACAATATGTTCGGCTTCCGCACTCCTGCCAAGAGCAGACAAACTTCGAACGAGCTCCCCAGAAGAACCTCAACTACACCACCAGCTGTGCAGGAAAGTGACAGGCCGTCAACGTCAAGCGTCCGGAGAAGTATCGGAGAGTGGGAGTCTGGCAAAACAGACTCACTCACTCCAACCACTCCGAAGAAATCTGCGCCGGTGGAACTCCCAAAGCCGAAAAAAGTACCTTCGCAAGGAAGTAAAGTGGGTGTGAAGGTACCGATGGAGGCTGTGAGAAGCCCACCGGCACAGCCCAAATACACTAGTCGACTGGCCGAAGCAAAGGCTTGTCTTACGAAAGCAAAGGTGAATATGGGGAACTCTAGAAATATCAAGACAGAGATAAAAACTGAGGTACTGCACGCAATTGAGAGATTGTATCAGTTAGTTAAAGAATCGGAAAGTGAAAAAGAATCAGGAGAAAAGAAGATGACCAAACCGGAGAAACAAAAAGAGCCAGAGAAAGAGGAAAAGACGGAGAAGGGAAAGGAAGAAAAAGACCTTATAGAGAAACTGGAAGAGCATGCAAAGCTCATACGTGAGAACAGTATTAAGATGGAAAAGTTACAGGAGAAGATAGAATCACAACAGGAAAGAATGGAAAAGCAGACGTACGCGAGTGTAGCAGCGGCGCATCCTGGGAGGCAGTTCCCTGAGCACACCGCGCTTTACTCAGTCGTAGTTACGTCGAAGGATGACCAAGATAAAGGTGATGAAGTCATGAAAAAGATAAGAGATACGATTAAAGCAAAGGAAGGAGGAATAGCCATAGAAAAGATCCGGAAAGCAAAGGATAGAAAAGTGATTGTGGGATGTAAAACAGAGGAGGAAAGACAGCAAGTAAAGGAAAGACTAAAGAGTGCGGAAGAGTACCTGACCGTAGAAGAGGTTAAAAATAAGAACCCATTGGTGATCCTCAAAAATGTGTTCACCTTTAACACAGACCAGGACATACTAAATTCCATCTGGAAACAGAATAGCAAATTATTAAAAGATTTAGACCAAACAGTAAATAAAATAGACATTGTGTATAAGAAAAGCACCAGAAATAATCAGACACAGCACGTAATCATGAGGGTGTCCCCTGCAGTATGGCAGCGTCTGGTCCATGCAGAAACCGTCGTCATAGACCTCCAGCGAGTAAAAGTGGCTGACCAGTCACCACTTGTGCAATGCTCGCTGTGTCTCGGCTATGGCCATGGGCGACGGTTCTGCACGGAGACCATCGTCAAATGCAGCCACTGTGGGGGGCCCCACGTGAGGACGGAGTGTGCTGACTGGCTCGCCGGTGCGACTCCTTCCTGCTGCAACTGCCTGCACGCCAAGGCTGATAAGGCAGATCATAGCGCCTTCAGTCCTGAGTGTGCAATCAGGAGGAAGTGGGACGCATTGGCTAGGGCCACCATAGCCTACCACTGCTAAAGTGGCCCCTGGCAAAGCTATAAGCGCAAAAAGGCGCCGTCACCGAAGAGCCACAAAAGTAGCTGTCCAAGTAAACTGTCTTGGCCATGTTGACCATGGTCGGCCGCTTACCCCTGAAAAGCGAAACAATAACAAGCACTCGGTGAGAAAAGTCTCGGGCATAAAACAAAAAAGAACTTTGGCCTTCAACTGTAAAATAGTAAAAAACATTAAAATACGTATAAAATTAAAATATAAGTTAGATAAGCCTTGTTGGCATTTATATATTGATGTATATATAATACAACCAGCAAAAACTTCATAAATAGCACATGTAAAAAACAGTAAAATAGAATTAATAATTTTAAGTTAAAAATAAAATGCAAAAACCACAAAAACAAAAAAGTAAAATAAGTACCCTACCATTTAAGTTAAACAATTAAAATTAGTATTAGATTCTAGGTGTCAAATATTATTAATTATGCACATGTATTGTGTCTGTAGGACTAAGTAAATATTTGTACAATTTAAAGAAGTATTAAAACCTTGGTAAACAAAAATTTTAAAATACTTAAATTGTTAAGATGCTTGTACTTAAGTATTCAAAGCTAAAATTAGTTTAAAAACAGATAAAGTAAAATAATCATAACAGTTTTAATTTGCGTAATTTGGTAAAGATAAATATGTGATAAATAGTTAAAGTCTTTTTTTTGAAACATAAAATGTAAATCATCAAAATTGTAAAACCAACTACTCGGCATCCTGGCTGAGGGACACTGTGGTACCGTTTAGAAACGGTAATCTGTTAAAAAAAAAAAAAAAAAAAAAAAAAAAACCTAACCTAACCTAACCTAACCTAACCTAACCTAACCTAACCTAACCTAACCTAACCTAACCTAACCTAACCTAACCTAACCTAACCTAACCTAACCTAACCTAACCTAACCTAACCTAACCTAACCTAACCTAACCTAACCTAACCTAACCTAACCTAACCTAACCTTTTTTTTTTTTTTTTTGTTGCCCAGGAAAACCTTTGATAGGTACCACGCGGCCCGGGGGGACCGGTGGTTATGTGGGAGTCCCGCCTTGACAAAGGCAGTGTACCCACTAAAAACCTGGGGTGTTCCACATCTCCGCCAGAGAGGGGTGTCTCAGGATCGCTATAGCGCCTCTTTGACTACCCAGCGGTTGCTTATTACAGCTCTTCCTTATAAGGGTGACTTCGCCCTTTACTCCGCTTAAGGCATCTCGGAACACATGACGAGATGCCTTACAGCCCGGGACCCACTAGGTCAGGCAACAGACCCCCCGATCTGTTACCTAAAGGTCCTCATTATGGTTGCATGCGGCTGGCGTATGCCAACCGCCTGCGTCCAGTTCTTCTCCGGCGTATTGGGTCCGACAGAGCATCGTCCTCTCGTTCCCTTTCCGCCGCCTCCTTTTCGCGCATTACCGTCTCCGCAAAAGCGGTGACTGCCCTCCAATTATGCTCTGAGTCAGCAATTGCGCTTATTATTGCTGACAGCGACAGATCTGTCCCTATCACTGCCACCATCTCCGCCCTTGGCACTGCCCAAGCTGGGCACTCGGCACGGGTATGTTGTGCCGTGTCTTCGATCGCCCCACAATGATGGCATACCATCGTAGGCTCACGGCGTGCCACTCGACACAGATATCTCCCGAAGCAACCGTGCCCCGAGAGAATCTGCGTTAAGCGGAACGTTGGAGCGCCATGCCGACGGTCGACCCACTCTAACAGAACGGGCCGAATGGCAGCAACCACTTCCCGGCTAGCAGCCGGTGACTCCAGTCTTTCACTCCATTGCCCAAATAGATCTTCACGGCCCAGCTCTCTCCACCGTTTAATCTCTTCTGGCATAGGCCAACCTCCATTTCTTTTTACTTCGGCGCTACGCCGGTATACCGTTGCTAGAACCCCGGCTTCGAGGTCCCACGGCGGCGTACTGGCCAGTAAGCACGCTGCCTCAAAAGAGACAGTGTGGTACGCCCGGGCCGCTCTTATTGCAATGACCCGCTGTGGACGTCGCAGCAGGGTCTGATTCCGCTTACTCAAGGCATTCGCCCATATGGGTGCTCCATACAGCGCCTTGGAGCGTACCACGCCAGCGAATAGGCGACGGCACGCAACACTTGGCCCTCCTATATTTGGGAGTAGCCTTCCGAGCACACCAGCGAAGGCTATAAGCTTCGGAGCCAGCCGCAGAAAGTGCTCTTCAAACCTCCATCGGCCATCGAGGACGAGACCTAGATACCTCATCGTCGACTCGATGACGATGGAGGTTCCACCCACAACAACACTTTGCCCCCTCGGAGGAGCGTTTCGAGGCCCGTGAAAAACAAGAGCCTCAGACTTCTCTAGGGCCACCTTCAGCCCAAGCATTCTTATCCTTCGGACCACCTGCGCAACTCCCGCAGTGGCCAAGATGGCCGCCTCTCTGTGGTTTTGTCCGCGGGCTGTGACAAGGGTGTCATCGGCGTAACAGACTACCCCTATCCCTTGGAGATTTTGCCCGCGGAGCACGTAATCATACCCGATGTTCCACAGGAGCGGCCCTAGGACCGATCCTTGTGGAACACCGCATGCCATTCTCCATTCTTCCCATCCTCCATCCCGGGCTGGATACATCACAGCCCGGTTGGCGAAGTAACTTTCCACCGTTTTTCTCAGATACTGTGGGATGCCATGGTATCTGAGAGCCTCCAATACAGTTTCCCAGGGTAGGGTGTTAAAGGCATTCGCTATATCAAGCGACACTGCCAATAACACCCCACCCGCTGAAACCGCCTCATCCGAGAGCTCCCGCACCCTCGTAATGGCGTCGACCGTTGAACGCCCGTGGCGGAACCCGAATTGGCCATCATTCAAATTCGGGCCCACACAAACCAAGTGCTCAGTGAGACGAGCAGCAATCACTCGCTCAAAGAGCTTGCTCGTCTCTCCAAGTAGCACGATAGGGCGGTACGCTGACGGGGAATCAGCTGGACGCCCATTCTTTCTAAGCAAAACCAACTTCCCGCGCTTCCAGCATTGCGGGAAGTGGCCTTGCACCAGGCACTCTGAGAAGAGTGCCCGAATGTCTTCTCCAAGCTCCTTTGATGCGTGGACCAAGAGTCGCCCTGGCACGCCATCCGGTCCAGGAGCAGCGTTTTTAGACCGAAGCCGTAAAACCGCCGCCCTGAACTCGACCTCACTCACAGGAGGTACTTCTTCGTCTACAACCTGATCAGGCAGACCTATCGCGGGTGCCATGGGTGGTGGGCACCATGCCTCTCTTTGAGGGAAGAGTGTTGACACCACTCGCTCTAGAAGCTGCGGTTCGAGAGTTGAAGTGAGTGGTGGGGCCCACGGGCGCAGTTTACCCGTCACCGATTTGTACGGCCGCCCCCAGGGATCCCGGTCGAGAGACTCAAGCCACTCCTGCCACGCCTCTTCTTTTGCCTCCTTAATGGCTACCTGTAGAGCTTTACAGGCGGCACTATAATTAGCGTAACGCTCACGCTCTTCCTCCTCATCTCGCGTTCTCCAACGGCGACAGCGAGTGTACAAGCGCCTGGCAGCTACGCAGTTCTTACGTAACTGCCGTAGCTCCAGCTTCCACCAATACATTCGTCGCGGCGGTGACGTCGCCTTTACTCGTGGCATAGAGGCATCGCAGATTCTCGCAAGAGCATCCCCCAGCCTGTCTGCTGCAGCATCTACGTCTCCCATGTGCGGGCTTGCCACCCAGGCCTCTACAACGGCCGCTTCAGCCGCAAGCTCTCTGTCCAGTCCTCGTAATGACCACCGCGGACCTGAACTAGGTGGTGGGGACGGAGCCTGCCCTGTGGACGTAGAAACGCTGAATCGAATGTATCGATGATCTGACAGTGTTTCTACGTCCGTTTCTACTCTCCAGTCTAAAACACGGCGCGCAACGGTGGGAGAAGCAAACGTTATGTCCACTATCGACCCACCGTGCTGTCGCACACACGTATCCTCATTGCCTCGGTTCAAAATAAGGAGGCCAAGGGACGCCGCCCAATCCTCCAACAATTCACCCCGAGCGTCCGTTGATGGGGATCCCCACGCAGTGGACTTAGCGTTGAAGTCCCCAGCAACCAACACAGGATTGGGATGTGCTGCTCCCACCAAAACACCAATCTCAGCAAGCACCCTCTCAAATTCGACCAAGTCGCGGTTTGGGGAACAATACACCCCGATTACCGCCACGCCAATGCCGCCACCCACTACGGCCAACACGCATCCCTGACCTTTCGCTATCTTTTCGAAGGGCAGTGATCCCGTGGATGACTGCGCGATAATGGCCACCGAGTCCTCTCGGTCTCCCACCCAGTTATCTCGGGAAGGGACCAGGTAAGGCTCAGCAACCACTGCAATTTGTGTTGACCACTCCGCCAGGCTCTGGAGCAGAAGATCCTGAGCCCTGGCGGAGTGGTTGATGTTCGCCTGCAGGAATCGGATGGCCATCCTAATTGGAGTCCATCCGATCCTCCTCTCGCGCGTCTGGGCGCGCAGATGGCTGCGAGGGGGCTGTAGAGCCTACGCGAGCCGTCTGTTTCCCTCCTTTTTTCCCTTTGGTTGCGGTCATACCTTTGCAGGCCTTAACCCCAACACGATGATCGGCCTTCTTGCCGGCTGCTTCGCACACCGGACAATGCGGCTCAGCACCGCACTCTACTGCCTTGTGCCCAGACTTGCCACAGCGGAAGCAAAGTTCACTACGGTCCTGGTCACACGGACACTTTACACCCACGTGCCCAACTTCCAGGCATCTGTAGCATTGTAGGGGCCTGGACTCTAGTATCTTAACCGATACTTTGATCCAGCCCACAATGAATTTTCCAGCTGCTACTTTCTTCGCTGCAGCAACGGGACAGCGTAACCAGACCGTACCTTGACGTCCTGGGGGCCGCACAATGTTGCCAACCTTCACAGATTCTACAGCACAGCCGCCCACCTTAGCAACGGCCGCCGCCACAGTCTCCGCACTCGCGGAGTCATCAAGACCCGACAAGCGCACTTCCACGCTCTTCTCGGGTCTAGAGACCCGGACAAGAGCTCCACTAAGAGACTCTCTAAGCTTATTAGCTAGAGAGTCAGCCTTCTCTGCACTAGCGGCACCAGGCACCTCCAACACTCGGGCACCTGTGGCGGCGGTTCGAAACTTGACGCCTTCAATGCCAAGCGCCTGCAAATCAATGCGCTCCCTAAAATCAGTGAGAACCTGATGATAGGTAACGCCTTTTTCTACTGCTTCTGGCTGCAGCGTCAGTACGACCACTGTCGAACGAGGCACCTTCAGTCCTCCTCGCTTGTTCTTCTTATTAGCCTTCTCGCTCTGCACGGGCCGTGTTGCTGGCTCCTTCGTGGCCTTTGCTGCCGCTGCCTTAGTGGCTTTTGCGGCCTTGGCTGCTTTGGTACCTTTACGGGTTACCACGTTCCACCCTTCGTCCATAGGCTTCGGCGTGGGACTAGGCGGACGCGGCTCAGCGGCCTCCGCTACCTTCTCTTTTGCTCCCTTGGGAGGCTTAGTCACTCCACTGGTGCTGGCCACGGCTTCCCGAGGAAGGGAAGGCGCCCGAGCCGTGACTTTCGCACTTGCGTTGGCCACGTTTTTCTTCTTATCCGCTGCCAGCGGCGGCCGCAGGCGTTTTTCAGGCAACAGGCGGTCTTCTAAGCCATCGATGCGCGCGTTAACCATGTTTCCACATTGGGTCATGACAACGCGCACTATGTCTTCGATTGCGGGCATTGCAGCCGGAGTTGGCGCTGCGGTCGATGCCGGCTGCTGAGTGAGCAGACGCATCTGGGCCATCTCCTTGCGGACTTCTTCGAGCTCACGTGCGAGCTTTGCGTTGGCTGCCTCCAAACGGGCAACCTCCTCCGTCATTGTACGCGAGCGTATTTCTTCGAAGGAAACTTTAATGGTTTCCGCCGCTTCCTTCAACGCTCGCACGTACGTCCCTTTTAAGTGGCTGGACGTCGTGGCAACCTTCATGATGGTTTCTATGGAGCCTGACACCAACTTAGCCAGATCGGATGACTCTTGGCTATCATTGTCACTCAATTCCATCACTTCCGTAGATTTACGGAAAATGGCGGCTTTGGCTTCTCGCTTCCGCTTAATTTCCTCAGCCATCTCCAATTCAGCGTTTAAACGCAGTTCTTCGGCTTTGGCGGCATTCAGATCAGCCTTGGCCTTAGCCAAGCCGACGAATTTACCCGTAGTGGGAGGACGTCCACGCCCCCTTCTGGCCGCCGATGCCTTGGGCGGTCTCTCATCATCGCCATTGTCGGAGTCATCACCCACTAAACGGCGTTTTCTCCAGAAACGACTGTCTTCAGGCGAAGGCAGTGCAGCTACCGATTGGAAGCTTCCGTCAGAATCCGTGTCGGAAAGATTTACTAATCTCGCCGAAGCGATAGGCAAATCTTCATCGCTCTTCTCCGAGGTCACACTGCGCGTTAAAACAACACGCGCCTCTTTCGTCATGTTCACTAGCGCCACTGCGCCAACACTTCCATTCTCCTCACGACCCCACTGGTCCTTATCGTCTTTGCTTTTTAAGGTTTTAAATGATTCCATAATAAATCCCACGAGTAGTAGGGAAAAGTCGTCACCCCGTCCAGAGCCCTTTGTCCGGGGAAGGGTAAATACTGCGGAGGTCCCCCGGTATCCGCAGGTTTTTACGTGTTTTCTCACGGGTTTTGTATCGAGATTGTCCTTCTCAGACCGGCCAATTAAGGCAAGCCCTCGTCGGATTCACAAAGCCACAACATACCCCCTTATCGCCAATACGGAGGTCGTTGAAGTTAGCAATGTGAACCCGGTTAGAGAGTCGGCGTAAACTCCCCGGCGCAACTGAGCGATACAGTCCGTACCACTTAGCCCGCCAAATCCTCCACTCTGTCGCGCCCTGAAAAGGGCGGACCCGTCTTACTTGACAGACCTACACTAGGCCCCGCCAAGATGCGTTTGCCCTCTCCCAAAGCCTATCCGTATGGGTAACCCTGCGGCATAGCCTTTGCGGTCATTGGGCTGTGAACGCTCACATCATCCGTGCGCCCTGAAAAGGGCACACCCGTCTCGCCAGACAGGCCCATCTTGGGCCCCGCCAAAATGCGCAGCACTAATCCCTCCCTCCAAGCCTTTCCGTATGGGTAGCCCTGCGGTATAGCCTTGAAGATCATTGGAATGTGCGCGCCTGGCTCCATCCACTGCTGTTTTCGCCAAACGGAGAACAGCGCGGAGGAGCCGAAACCCATTTCCCCCCCAGTGTTTTGTCCGCGCCAGCGTCACCTATAAACCCCATTAGGGAATTTATGGCACACCGGAAACCCCCTATCCGCAACCCGGGGACGCGCCACGTCGGTGTACACCTCACCGCCCACTGGGACACCCCAGCAGGTCCGTGGAACCTAACCTAACCTAACCTAACCTAACCTAACCTAACCTAACCTAACCTAACCTAACCTAACCTAACCTAACCTAACCTAACCCATACAAAAACATAAAAAATTTTGTTGAGATATTGTCGCGTGCCGCGCATCAAAATAAGCGTCTCGACGCCCATTGCGCGTTAAAATTATAATAGGACCCACGTTCTATATAAAAAACGTGGAATTTTGACGTTTTTCGCGCAATTTTCTAGGGACTTAGAATATTTTTGTAGATTTTTACATTATTTTTATTTTCAAAATTTATTTTTTAAAATTGATTGGTATTGTGTTTAGACCGTTGTTTGTGGTGCGTTGCGCCGGTTTAGCGCGAATTTTCATTTTTGAAAATTCGCATTTTCTTAATTAGGTGAAAATTTGGAAACATTTTTCTTGACTCCATACTTGAGTGACCATAGCCGTGCGCTATATCGTTGGAAGCGGCTCGCCGCGCTCTATCCGTGGAGCCCGTTCATCGGTGCACCTGTCATAGAAAAATCGTTGAAAAATTGGGTTTTTCCTCTGATTTTGGTCGTTTTTCGCGCGTTTTTTCGCTCTGTCCCGTCCATCTGGCGTGTTTCTGCAAATCGCGTGGCTGGTTCACCCTTGCCCGACGTCCCCGCACGTACCTGCAAAAGAAAAAACACGATTATCGACAAAATTCACGAAAAAATCAGGAAAGTTCGTCCCACCACCTATCGTTCAGTAGGCCCGAATGCACCTAAGCTGCGACGTATTTGCATACTACATACAAAAACATAAAAAATTTTGTTGAGATATTGTCGCGTGCCGCGCATCAAAATAAGCGTCTCGACGCCCATTGCGCGTTAAAATTATAATAGGACCCACGTTCTATATAAAAAACGTGGAATTTTGACGTTTTTCGCGCAATTTTCTAGGGACTTAGAATATTTTTGTAGATTTTTACATTATTTTTATTTTCAAAATTTATTTTTTAAAATTGATTGGTATTGTGTTTAGACCGTTGTTTGTGGTGCGTTGCGCCGGTTTAGCGCGAATTTTCATTTTTGAAAATTCGCATTTTCTTAATTAGGTGAAAATTTGGAAACATTTTTCTTGACTCCATACTTGAGTGACCATAGCCGTGCGCTATATCGTTGGAAGCGGCTCGCCGCGCTCTATCCGTGGAGCCCGTTCATCGGTGCACCTGTCATAGAAAAATCGTTGAAAAATTGGGTTTTTCCTCTGAGTTTGGTCGTTTTTCGCGCGTTTTTTCGCTCTGTCCCGTCCATCTGGCGTGTTTCTGCAAATCGCGTGGCTGGTTCACCCTTGCCCGACGTCCCCGCACGTACCTGCAAAAGAAAAAACACGATTATCGACAAAATTCACGAAAAAATCAGGAAAGTTCGTCCCACCACCTATCGTTCAGTAGGCCCGAATGCACCTAAGCTGCGACGTATTTGCATACTACATACAAAAACATAAAAAATTTTGTTGAGATATTGTCGCGTGCCGCGCATCAAAATAAGCGTCTCGACGCCCATTGCGCGTTAAAATTATAATAGGACCCACGTTCTATATAAAAAACGTGGAATTTTGACGTTTTTCGCGCAATTTTCTAGGGACTTAGAATATTTTTGTAGATTTTTACATTATTTTTATTTTCAAAATTTATTTTTTAAAATTGATTGGTATTGTGTTTAGACCGTTGTTTGTGGTGCGTTGCGCCGGTTTAGCGCGAATTTTCATTTTTGAAAATTCGCATTTTCTTAATTAGGTGAAAATTTGGAAACATTTTTCTTGACTCCATACTTGAGTGACCATAGCCGTGCGCTATATCGTTGGAAGCGGCTCGCCGCGCTCTATCCGTGGAGCCCGTTCATCGGTGCACCTGTCATAGAAAAATCGTTGAAAAATTGGGTTTTTCCTCTGATTTTGGTCGTTTTTCGCGCGTTTTTTCGCTCTGTCCCGTCCATCTGGCGTGTTTCTGCAAATCGCGTGGCTGGTTCACCCTTGCCCGACGTCCCCGCACGTACCTGCAAAAGAAAAAACACGATTATCGACAAAATTCACGAAAAAATCAGGAAAGTTCGTCCCACCACCTATCGTTCAGTAGGCCCGAATGCACCTAAGCTGCGACGTATTTGCATACTACATACAAAAACATAAAAAATTTTGTTGAGATATTGTCGCGTGCCGCGCATCAAAATAAGCGTCTCGACGCCCATTGCGCGTTAAAATTATAATAGGACCCACGTTCTATATAAAAAA
Source organism: Gandaritis pyraliata (assembly GCA_947859175.1). Classification (NCBI taxonomy): domain Eukaryota; kingdom Metazoa; phylum Arthropoda; class Insecta; order Lepidoptera; family Geometridae; genus Gandaritis; species Gandaritis pyraliata. Next base: position 24,769 of record OX401865.1, read on the forward strand.
CGTGGAATTTTGACGTTTTTCGCGCAATTTTCTAGGGACTTAGAATATTTTTGTAGATTTTTACATTATTTTTATTTTCAAAATTTATTTTTTAAAATTGATTGGTATTGTGTTTAGACCGTTGTTTGTGGTGCGTTGCGCCGGTTTAGCGCGAATTTTCATTTTTGAAAATTCGCATTTTCTTAATTAGGTGAAAATTTGGAAACATTTTTCTTGACTCCATACTTGAGTGACCATAGCCGTGCGCTATATCGTTGGAAGCGGCTCGCCGCGCTCTATCCGTGGAGCCCGTTCATCGGTGCACCTGTCATAGAAAAATCGTTGAAAAATTGGGTTTTTCCTCTGAGTTTGGTCGTTTTTCGCGCGTTTTTTCGCTCTGTCCCGTCCATCTGGCGTGTTTCTGCAAATCGCGTGGCTGGTTCACCCTTGCCCGACGTCCCCGCACGTACCTGCAAAAGAAAAAACACGATTATCGACAAAATTCACGAAAAAATCAGGAAAGTTCGTCCCACCACCTATCGTTCAGTAGGCCCGAATGCACCTAAGCTGCGACGTATTTGCATACTACATACAAAAACATAAAAAATTTTGTTGAGATATTGTCGCGTGCCGCGCATCAAAATAAGCGTCTCGACGCCCATTGCGCGTTAAAATTATAATAGGACCCACGTTCTATATAAAAAACGTGGAATTTTGACGTTTTTCGCGCAATTTTCTAGGGACTTAGAATATTTTTGTAGATTTTTACATTATTTTTATTTTCAAAATTTATTTTTTAAAATTGATTGGTATTGTGTTTAGACCGTTGTTTGTGGTGCGTTGCGCCGGTTTAGCGCGAATTTTCATTTTTGAAAATTCGCATTTTCTTAATTAGGTGAAAATTTGGAAACATTTTTCTTGACTCCATACTTGAGTGACCATAGCCGTGCGCTATATCGTTGGAAGCGGCTCGCCGCGCTCTATCCGTGGAGCCCGTTCATCGGTGCACCTGTCATAGAAAAATCGTTGAAAAATTGGGTTTTTCCTCTGATTTTGGTCGTTTTTCGCGCGTTTTTTCGCTCTGTCCCGTCCATCTGGCGTGTTTCTGCAAATCGCGTGGCTGGTTCACCCTTGCCCGACGTCCCCGCACGTACCTGCAAAAGAAAAAACACGATTATCGACAAAATTCACGAAAAAATCAGGAAAGTTCGTCCCACCACCTATCGTTCAGTAGGCCCGAATGCACCTAAGCTGCGACGTATTTGCATACTACATACAAAAACATAAAAAATTTTGTTGAGATATTGTCGCGTGCCGCGCATCAAAATAAGCGTCTCGACGCCCATTGCGCGTTAAAATTATAATAGGACCCACGTTCTATATAAAAAACGTGGAATTTTGACGTTTTTCGCGCAATTTTCTAGGGACTTAGAATATTTTTGTAGATTTTTACATTATTTTTATTTTCAAAATTTATTTTTTAAAATTGATTGGTATTGTGTTTAGACCGTTGTTTGTGGTGCGTTGCGCCGGTTTAGCGCGAATTTTCATTTTTGAAAATTCGCATTTTCTTAATTAGGTGAAAATTTGGAAACATTTTTCTTGACTCCATACTTGAGTGACCATAGCCGTGCGCTATATCGTTGGAAGCGGCTCGCCGCGCTCTATCCGTGGAGCCCGTTCATCGGTGCACCTGTCATAGAAAAATCGTTGAAAAATTGGGTTTTTCCTCTGAGTTTGGTCGTTTTTCGCGCGTTTTTTCGCTCTGTCCCGTCCATCTGGCGTGTTTCTGCAAATCGCGTGGCTGGTTCACCCTTGCCCGACGTCCCCGCACGTACCTGCAAAAGAAAAAACACGATTATCGACAAAATTCACGAAAAAATCAGGAAAGTTCGTCCCACCACCTATCGTTCAGTAGGCCCGAATGCACCTAAGCTGCGACGTATTTGCATACTACATACAAAAACATAAAAAATTTTGTTGAGATATTGTCGCGTGCCGCGCATCAAAATAAGCGTCTCGACGCCCATTGCGCGTTAAAATTATAATAGGACCCACGTTCTATATAAAAAACGTGGAATTTTGACGTTTTTCGCGCAATTTTCTAGGGACTTAGAATATTTTTGTAGATTTTTACATTATTTTTATTTTCAAAATTTATTTTTTAAAATTGATTGGTATTGTGTTTAGACCGTTGTTTGTGGTGCGTTGCGCCGGTTTAGCGCGAATTTTCATTTTTGAAAATTCGCATTTTCTTAATTAGGTGAAAATTTGGAAACATTTTTCTTGACTCCATACTTGAGTGACCATAGCCGTGCGCTATATCGTTGGAAGCGGCTCGCCGCGCTCTATCCGTGGAGCCCGTTCATCGGTGCACCTGTCATAGAAAAATCGTTGAAAAATTGGGTTTTTCCTCTGATTTTGGTCGTTTTTCGCGCGTTTTTTCGCTCTGTCCCGTCCATCTGGCGTGTTTCTGCAAATCGCGTGGCTGGTTCACCCTTGCCCGACGTCCCCGCACGTACCTGCAAAAGAAAAAACACGATTATCGACAAAATTCACGAAAAAATCAGGAAAGTTCGTCCCACCACCTATCGTTCAGTAGGCCCGAATGCACCTAAGCTGCGACGTATTTGCATACTACATACAAAAACATAAAAAATTTTGTTGAGATATTGTCGCGTGCCGCGCATCAAAATAAGCGTCTCGACGCCCATTGCGCGTTAAAATTATAATAGGACCCACGTTCTATATAAAAAACGTGGAATTTTGACGTTTTTCGCGCAATTTTCTAGGGACTTAGAATATTTTTGTAGATTTTTACATTATTTTTATTTTCAAAATTTATTTTTTAAAATTGATTGGTATTGTGTTTAGACCGTTGTTTGTGGTGCGTTGCGCCGGTTTAGCGCGAATTTTCATTTTTGAAAATTCGCATTTTCTTAATTAGGTGAAAATTTGGAAACATTTTTCTTGACTCCATACTTGAGTGACCATAGCCGTGCGCTATATCGTTGGAAGCGGCTCGCCGCGCTCTATCCGTGGAGCCCGTTCATCGGTGCACCTGTCATAGAAAAATCGTTGAAAAATTGGGTTTTTCCTCTGAGTTTGGTCGTTTTTCGCGCGTTTTTTCGCTCTGTCCCGTCCATCTGGCGTGTTTCTGCAAATCGCGTGGCTGGTTCACCCTTGCCCGACGTCCCCGCACGTACCTGCAAAAGAAAAAACACGATTATCGACAAAATTCACGAAAAAATCAGGAAAGTTCGGCCCACCACCTATCGTTCAGTAGGCCCGAATGCACCTAAGCTGCGACGTATTTGCATACTACATACAAAAACATAAAAAATTTTGTTGAGATATTGTCGCGTGCCGCGCATCAAAATAAGCGTCTCGACGCCCATTGCGCGTTAAAATTATAATAGGACCCACGTTCTATATAAAAAACGTGGAATTTTGACGTTTTTCGCGCAATTTTCTAGGGACTTAGAATATTTTTGTAGATTTTTACATTATTTTTATTTTCAAAATTTATTTTTTAAAATTGATTGGTATTGTGTTTAGACCGTTGTTTGTGGTGCGTTGCGCCGGTTTAGCGCGAATTTTCATTTTTGAAAATTCGCATTTTCTTAATTAGGTGAAAATTTGGAAACATTTTTCTTGACTCCATACTTGAGTGACCATAGCCGTGCGCTATATCGTTGGAAGCGGCTCGCCGCGCTCTATCCGTGGAGCCCGTTCATCGGTGCACCTGTCATAGAAAAATCGTTGAAAAATTGGGTTTTTCCTCTGATTTTGGTCGTTTTTCGCGCGTTTTTTCGCTCTGTCCCGTCCATCTGGCGTGTTTCTGCAAATCGCGTGGCTGGTTCACCCTTGCCCGACGTCCCCGCACGTACCTGCAAAAGAAAAAACACGATTATCGACAAAATTCACGAAAAAATCAGGAAAGTTCGTCCCACCACCTATCGTTCAGTAGGCCCGAATGCACCTAAGCTGCGACGTATTTGCATACTACATACAAAAACATAAAAAATTTTGTTGAGATATTGTCGCGTGCCGCGCATCAAAATAAGCGTCTCGACGCCCATTGCGCGTTAAAATTATAATAGGACCCACGTTCTATATAAAAAACGTGGAATTTTGACGTTTTTCGCGCAATTTTCTAGGGACTTAGAATATTTTTGTAGATTTTTACATTATTTTTATTTTCAAAATTTATTTTTTAAAATTGATTGGTATTGTGTTTAGACCGTTGTTTGTGGTGCGTTGCGCCGGTTTAGCGCGAATTTTCATTTTTGAAAATTCGCATTTTCTTAATTAGGTGAAAATTTGGAAACATTTTTCTTGACTCCATACTTGAGTGACCATAGCCGTGCGCTATATCGTTGGAAGCGGCTCGCCGCGCTCTATCCGTGGAGCCCGTTCATCGGTGCACCTGTCATAGAAAAATCGTTGAAAAATTGGGTTTTTCCTCTGAGTTTGGTCGTTTTTCGCGCGTTTTTTCGCTCTGTCCCGTCCATCTGGCGTGTTTCTGCAAATCGCGTGGCTGGTTCACCCTTGCCCGACGTCCCCGCACGTACCTGCAAAAGAAAAAACACGATTATCGACAAAATTCACGAAAAAATCAGGAAAGTTCGTCCCACCACCTATCGTTCAGTAGGCCCGAATGCACCTAAGCTGCGACGTATTTGCATACTACATACAAAAACATAAAAAATTTTGTTGAGATATTGTCGCGTGCCGCGCATCAAAATAAGCGTCTCGACGCCCATTGCGCGTTAAAATTATAATAGGACCCACGTTCTATATAAAAAACGTGGAATTTTGACGTTTTTCGCGCAATTTTCTAGGGACTTAGAATATTTTTGTAGATTTTTACATTATTTTTATTTTCAAAATTTATTTTTTAAAATTGATTGGTATTGTGTTTAGACCGTTGTTTGTGGTGCGTTGCGCCGGTTTAGCGCGAATTTTCATTTTTGAAAATTCGCATTTTCTTAATTAGGTGAAAATTTGGAAACATTTTTCTTGACTCCATACTTGAGTGACCATAGCCGTGCGCTATATCGTTGGAAGCGGCTCGCCGCGCTCTATCCGTGGAGCCCGTTCATCGGTGCACCTGTCATAGAAAAATCGTTGAAAAATTGGGTTTTTCCTCTGATTTTGGTCGTTTTTCGCGCGTTTTTTCGCTCTGTCCCGTCCATCTGGCGTGTTTCTGCAAATCGCGTGGCTGGTTCACCCTTGCCCGACGTCCCCGCACGTACCTGCAAAAGAAAAAACACGATTATCGACAAAATTCACGAAAAAATCAGGAAAGTTCGTCCCACCACCTATCGTTCAGTAGGCCCGAATGCACCTAAGCTGCGACGTATTTGCATACTACATACAAAAACATAAAAAATTTTGTTGAGATATTGTCGCGTGCCGCGCATCAAAATAAGCGTCTCGACGCCCATTGCGCGTTAAAATTATAATAGGACCCACGTTCTATATAAAAAACGTGGAATTTTGACGTTTTTCGCGCAATTTTCTAGGGACTTAGAATATTTTTGTAGATTTTTACATTATTTTTATTTTCAAAATTTATTTTTTAAAATTGATTGGTATTGTGTTTAGACCGTTGTTTGTGGTGCGTTGCGCCGGTTTAGCGCGAATTTTCATTTTTGAAAATTCGCATTTTCTTAATTAGGTGAAAATTTGGAAACATTTTTCTTGACTCCATACTTGAGTGACCATAGCCGTGCGCTATATCGTTGGAAGCGGCTCGCCGCGCTCTATCCGTGGAGCCCGTTCATCGGTGCACCTGTCATAGAAAAATCGTTGAAAAATTGGGTTTTTCCTCTGAGTTTGGTCGTTTTTCGCGCGTTTTTTCGCTCTGTCCCGTCCATCTGGCGTGTTTCTGCAAATCGCGTGGCTGGTTCACCCTTGCCCGACGTCCCCGCACGTACCTGCAAAAGAAAAAACACGATTATCGACAAAATTCACGAAAAAATCAGGAAAGTTCGTCCCACCACCTATCGTTCAGTAGGCCCGAATGCACCTAAGCTGCGACGTATTTGCATACTACATACAAAAACATAAAAAATTTTGTTGAGATATTGTCGCGTGCCGCGCATCAAAATAAGCGTCTCGACGCCCATTGCGCGTTAAAATTATAATAGGACCCACGTTCTATATAAAAAACGTGGAATTTTGACGTTTTTCGCGCAATTTTCTAGGGACTTAGAATATTTTTGTAGATTTTTACATTATTTTTATTTTCAAAATTTATTTTTTAAAATTGATTGGTATTGTGTTTAGACCGTTGTTTGTGGTGCGTTGCGCCGGTTTAGCGCGAATTTTCATTTTTGAAAATTCGCATTTTCTTAATTAGGTGAAAATTTGGAAACATTTTTCTTGACTCCATACTTGAGTGACCATAGCCGTGCGCTATATCGTTGGAAGCGGCTCGCCGCGCTCTATCCGTGGAGCCCGTTCATCGGTGCACCTGTCATAGAAAAATCGTTGAAAAATTGGGTTTTTCCTCTGATTTTGGTCGTTTTTCGCGCGTTTTTTCGCTCTGTCCCGTCCATCTGGCGTGTTTCTGCAAATCGCGTGGCTGGTTCACCCTTGCCCGACGTCCCCGCACGTACCTGCAAAAGAAAAAACACGATTATCGACAAAATTCACGAAAAAATCAGGAAAGTTCGTCCCACCACCTATCGTTCAGTAGGCCCGAATGCACCTAAGCTGCGACGTATTTGCATACTACATACAAAAACATAAAAAATTTTGTTGAGATATTGTCGCGTGCCGCGCATCAAAATAAGCGTCTCGACGCCCATTGCGCGTTAAAATTATAATAGGACCCACGTTCTATATAAAAAACGTGGAATTTTGACGTTTTTCGCGCAATTTTCTAGGGACTTAGAATATTTTTGTAGATTTTTACATTATTTTTATTTTCAAAATTTATTTTTTAAAATTGATTGGTATTGTGTTTAGACCGTTGTTTGTGGTGCGTTGCGCCGGTTTAGCGCGAATTTTCATTTTTGAAAATTCGCATTTTCTTAATTAGGTGAAAATTTGGAAACATTTTTCTTGACTCCATACTTGAGTGACCATAGCCGTGCGCTATATCGTTGGAAGCGGCTCGCCGCGCTCTATCCGTGGAGCCCGTTCATCGGTGCACCTGTCATAGAAAAATCGTTGAAAAATTGGGTTTTTCCTCTGAGTTTGGTCGTTTTTCGCGCGTTTTTTCGCTCTGTCCCGTCCATCTGGCGTGTTTCTGCAAATCGCGTGGCTGGTTCACCCTTGCCCGACGTCCCCGCACGTACCTGCAAAAGAAAAAACACGATTATCGCCTAAATTCACGAAAAAATCCCCATCCCCGCCCACCCTCCCATATTGTAGTTACAAGGGTAAGAAGAGTGGATTTTCATAGGGAAAGTCACCTTTAAACCTTAATAACTTCTAAACTAAAGCACATATCAGAATACGGTTTTCGGATTTCGCATTGTGTAAATATAGGCCTTTTGCGTAACTAATAAATAAACATCTAAGTATCGTCCCTTAAGATTTGACTTTATAATTTCATAAATCGTAAAAAATTGACATATCCCACCTCTATAGGGGTGGTTACGTCCTTAAGAAAACAGATTTAGAATCTGTCTCTGTCGAGAACACAGTTTTTGTTAGTATTAGTTAGCTATAAGATAGACAATAAAAATATTATATACAAATTGACAAAAATAATTTTCTCTATACTACTTTTACAAATTTACCTTAGATTATCTTTACACGTGTCCCTCTAACCTCTTTACAATATGTTCGGCTTCCGCACTCCTGCCAAGAGCAGACAAACTTCGAACGAGCTCCCCAGAAGAACCTCAACTACACCACCAGCTGTGCAGGAAAGTGACAGGCCGTCAACGTCAAGCGTCCGGAGAAGTATCGGAGAGTGGGAGTCTGGCAAAACAGACTCACTCACTCCAACCACTCCGAAGAAATCTGCGCCGGTGGAACTCCCAAAGCCGAAAAAAGTACCTTCGCAAGGAAGTAAAGTGGGTGTGAAGGTACCGATGGAGGCTGTGAGAAGTCCACCGGCACAGCCCAAATACACCAGTCGACTAGCCGAAGCAAAGGCTTGTCTTACGAAAGCAAAGGTGAATATGGGGAACTCTAGAAATATCAAGACAGAGATAAAAACTGAGGTACTGCACGCAATTGAGAGATTGTATCAGTTAGTTAAAGAATCGGAAAGTGAAAAAGAATCAGGAGAAAAGAAGATGACCAAACCGGAGAAACAAAAAGAGCCAGAGAAAGAGGAAAAGACGGAGAAGGGAAAGGAAGAAAAAGACCTTATAGAGAAACTGGAAGAGCATGCAAAGCTCATACGTGAGAACAGTATTAAGATGGAAAAGTTACAGGAGAAGATAGAATCACAGCAGGAAAGAATGGAAAAGCAGACGTACGCGAGTGTAGCAGCGGCGCATCCTGGGAGGCAGTTCCCTGAGCACACCGCGCTTTACTCAGTCGTAGTTACGTCGAAGGATGACCAAGATAAAGGTGATGAAGTCATGAAAAAGATAAGAGATACGATTAAAGCAAAGGAAGGAGGAATAGCCATAGAAAAGATCCGGAAAGCAAAGGATAGAAAAGTGATTGTGGGATGTAAAACAGAGGAGGAAAGACAGCAAGTAAAGGAAAGACTAAAGAGTGCGGAAGAGTACCTGACCGTAGAAGAGGTTAAAAATAAGAACCCATTGGTGATCCTCAAAAATGTGTTCACCTTTAACACAGACCAGGACATACTAAATTCCATCTGGAAACAGAATAGCAAATTATTAAAAGATTTAGACCAAACAGTAAATAAAATAGACATTGTGTATAAGAAAAGCACCAGAAATAATCAGACACAGCACGTAATCATGAGGGTGTCCCCTGCAGTATGGCAGCGTCTGGTCCATGCAGAAACCGTCGTCATAGACCTCCAGCGAGTAAAAGTGGCTGACCAGTCACCACTTGTGCAATGCTCGCTGTGTCTCGGCTATGGCCATGGGCGACGGTTCTGCACGGAGACCATCGTCAAATGCAGCCACTGTGGGGGGCCCCACATGAGGACGGAGTGTGCTGACTGGCTCGCCGGTGCGACTCCTTCCTGCTGCAACTGCCTGCACGCCAAGGCTGATAAGGCAGATCATAGCGCCTTCAGTCCTGAGTGTGCAATCAGGAGGAAGTGGGACGCACTGGCTAGGGCCACCATAGCCTATCACTGCTAAAGTGGCCCCTGGCAAAGCTATAAGCGCAAAAAGGCGCCGTCACCGAAGAGCCACAAAAGTAGCTGTCCAAGTAAACTGTCTTGGCCATGTTGACCATGGTCGGCCGCTTACCCCTGAAAAGCGAAACAATAACAAGCACTCGGTGAGAAAAGTCTCGGGCATAAAACAAAAAAGAACTTTGGCCTTCAACTGTAAAATAGTAAAAAACATTAAAATACGTATAAAATTAAAATATAAGTTAGATAAGCCTTGTTGGCATTTATATATTGATGTATATATAATACAACCAGCAAAAACTTCATAAATAGCACATGTAAAAAACAGTAAAATAGAATTAATAATTTTAAGTTAAAAATAAAATGCAAAAACCACAAAAACAAAAAAGTAAAATAAGTACCCTACCATTTAAGTTAAACAATTAAAATTAGTATTAGATTCCAGGTGTCAAATATTATTAATTATGCACATGTATTGTGTCTGTAGGAATAAGTAAATATTTGTACAATTTAAAGAAGTATTAAAACCTTGGTAAACAAAAATTTAAAAATACTTAAATTGTTAAGATGCTTGTACTTAAGTATTCAAAGCTAAAATAAGTTTAAAAACAGATAAAGTTAAATAATCATAACAGTTTTAATTTGCGTAATTTGGTAAAGATAAATATGTGATAAATAGTTAGTCTTTTTTTTGAAACATAAAATGTAAATCATGAAAATTGTAAAACCAACTACTCGGCATCCTGGCTGAGGGACACTGTGGTACCGTTTAGAAACGGTAATTTCAAAAAAAAAAAAAAAAAAAAAAAAAAACCTAACCTAACCTAACCTAACCTAACCTAACCTAACCTAACCTAACCAGCTGATATCTGGGGGTTTCCAAGATTGCCCTATTATTGCCTAGAAACCTCCTTCTCTGGACCTATCAGCCAGTAGGTGATCATAAGAAATCATAGTACTTTAGCGATCTGCAAATATATGGTTTGGATAGGTAACTAATAAATAAACTACATATTAAGTTCCGGTTAGGACAAATTTTTATTAGGTCCGTAGACTGCATAGGTTCTTTATCAACCAAAATGTCAAGCAGGCCCAGGGCAATGACCATGCCTAAGACAAAAGGTTCTAAACCTCTGAGGGCGGAGGAGACGGTGGTCTCGGGGGGTGTCGGGGCGCCTCGCTCGGCCGGCGTGCTCGCGCCGCCAGGCTTCTTCTCGCAGCCACACACCCGTGCCGCGGACGCTAGAGCGAGGTGTGCCAGCGCATCCACGCCTACTCCACTTGTGGGTGAGCTGCCCGTCCGGAACCTTGTAAGCAGCCTGCGGGCTCGGCTCGAGTCTGCCTCGGAGATGATCAATGAGCCGCCACTACCACCGCCGTCTTGCTCGCTGCAGCTCGGCCAGGGTACGCCTGCCGCTGCCGCTGAGGCTGCGTCGCCGCCAGGGCCGGGACTCGCGCCGAGCCCAACCGGAGAGGTAGTTGTCGACTCGGACGGGTCCCCGGAGGGCCAGTGTCGATTCCTGGAGCTATCGATGATGTCGGTGGGGGGGGGTGGGCCGATCCATGAGGCGCCGCGACTCGCGAGCCGCCTGCTGCAGAGTACCGTGGCGGAGCTTGAGAAATCCCGCAATCTCAGTCGAGACATAAAGGAGGCGATCCTGGCGGGCCTGCGCGGCCTCTACGAGATGGTTTTGCGCCTCACCGATTCCCGCGGCCGCCACATCGCTGAGAAGGAGAGGGTCCGTGCCAGCGCCGAGCGACAAAACACCCTGCAGCAGAAGATCCATGCTGGTAAGTTGGAGGCAATCAATTCGTACGTGCAGACCAATCTCGAGGAGCTGCGGCGTGCAGGTGCCAGGACGCTCGAGGAGGCGGAAGCCGCACGCCGGCTCTTACACGATCTTAAAGATGAGCTCGCCGCCCGCCCGCCGCCCTGCGAACTCGCCCCCGCCTCGGCCCCTGCGCAGGACACTATTGACAGGTTAGTCGAGGAGGTGCGCGCTTTACGCGAGGAGTGCCGACGCCCAGGACCTGTGGCGGCGCCTGCTTCCATCGGGGATCCCATCGCCGGTTCCCATGTGGAGCTTGCGACGTCCCACCCGGCTGCTCCGAGACGCGGAGCTCTTCAGCGCGGCGGTGCCTCGCCTACGTCGTACGCTGCGGCCGTAGGTAGGTACCCAATCATTGTCGAGTCGAGCGACCCCGCCAGCACCGCCGAACAGATCATCGGCGCGATCAAAGACGGCGTCGATGTTATCGGCATGGGGGTTGGGGTCAATGGGGTCCGCAAGTGCAAGAACGGCCGCGTCGCGATCTCGCTTGAGTCTGAGGAGGAGCGCGCTGCGATGGGCTCAGCGATTGAGGGGCTCGGCGACCGCTTTACTGTGAGCGAGCCGCGCACTAGGGACCCCTGCCTGCGCCTCGCTGGTGTTATCGCTGACCTTGCCGATGCGAAAGTTGAGGAGGCGCTTCTGCGCCAGAATGCCGCGCTGCTACGGCACATCCCTGGAAATGAAAAAAGGGTGAAGGTTATCAGGCGAGTCAGGGGGAGGACCAGTGCGCTCAATGGCGTCATCGTTCAGGTGAGTCCGATGGTGTGGGATGCCCTCAGGGAGCGACGCGTGCGCGTCGGCTATCAGATGATATCGGCGGTGGATCAGTCGCCACTGGTGCAGTGCTACCGCTGCCTCGGGTTCGGGCACCGCGCGGGCGCGTGCGCGGCGCCGGCGCCGGTGTGCGGGCATTGTGCGGGCGAGCACGACACACGCGAGTGCACGGCGCGGACGCGTGCGCCGTGCTGCGTCAACTGCTGTCAGAAGCGCCCACGTGCCTCCCGCGCGCACCCTGCCTACAGCGCCGACTGCCCCGAGTGGAGGCGATGGGACGCGATAGCGAGACTCGCCGTCAGGTATTGCTGAGGGCACCCAACCCGACCATCTCAGAACTTTAAAGACCCTTCAGTACAATCTAGGTCGAGGTCGCGTTGCGACGCACGAGTGTCTGCGGGAGGCCACGCATCGAGGCATCCAAGTGTTGATGCTTCAGGAGCCCTATGTGGGGGCGCGAACTTGCATGACGGTTCCCGTGGGATGTAGAGTCGTACAGAGCGCTATCGCGAATGTTGACCGGCCGGTTCGGTCTGCGGTCGTTATCACGGATCCTAATATTAACTATGTAGAAGATTCTAAGCTAATTACTGAAGATATTGTAGGGGTGATCATTAAAGTAGATAATTTGAAAGTAGGTATTGTTAGCATGTACTTAGATAAGGAATTAGATTTGGAAAACGGCTTGGTGGTAATGAAGAGGATCGTCCAGGCGATGGGAGCTGACCGGGTGCTGGTGGGCGGAGACGTGAACGCACGGAGTCCCTGGTGGGGATGTGATGCGGAGGATGGGCGGGGCCTGGCTGTTACAGAGGCGCTTGCTGAGCTGGGACTGGAGGTGCTCAACGAAGGTGTCGAGCCCACTTACCGCGCGTATCGCTCGGGCCGAGCCTGCACCGCCATCATCGACGTCACGGCGTGCTCCACTGCTCTGCTAGCTGGCGTGACCGGCTGGCGCGTCGACGACTCTTTCGGCACCCTCTCTGATCACCGCCCGATCTCGTTCACCCTGCAACTGCAAACATGGCACGGATCAGTCACTGAGGATGGAAACACTACGCGGATATATAATACCCAGAAGGCGGATTGGTTGCTGTTCAGATCAGAGTTGGAGCGGGAGCTCAACGAACTCGGCTTGGAGGGCAGGCTTGCCGAGGTGGAGGACCGCGAGGGGGTGAACGAGGCCGCGGACCGATACACGGGGTGCATTATCAAGGCGTGCGAGAAGGCTATCCCTCGAATCCCTCGCAGGAGGATTGTCAGGGCGTGCAGGTGGTGGACGGCTGAGCTAGTCCAGCTGAAGGCGGAGATGGTGCGTCGCAGGAGAAGGATCGCTAAGGCCAATCCGAGGAGAAGGCAGCTGGTGGTGGTTCACTACCTGGAGGCCAGGGCCAAGTATAAGACGGCCATCGAGTCCGCTATGACGAGGAGCTGGGTGGACTTCTGCACCGGAGAGGAGGTTGAGACAGTGTGGCGGCGTTCCTATCGGATTATGAAGGCCTGCTCGGCCCATGTCCAGGACAGGTTGTTACGGTTGCCGAATGGAACGACCCTGGATGAGCGTGAGTCGGCGTCGCTCTTAGCTGAGACATTCTATCCTCGAGATGATGCCGCAGAGGATACGGATGAGCAGAGTCATCGGAGAGCGAGAGTGGCTTCTCTTGTGGCGGCTATCGAGCAGGATGTGCGGCCGGCGGACGTCGTCGACTTTACAGAGTCGGAGCTTGAAGCGGTCTTGCGAGCCATGAGTCCCAAGAGGGCACCAGGAGGAGACGGTCTCACGCTGGACATCTGCCTGACTGCCTACGCCTGCAATAGGCCCCTACTTCTCGGGCTATTCTCGCGGTGTTTGCGGTGGGGATGCTTTCCACGGATCTGGAAGACGGCCACCATAAAAGTGATCCCTAAGCCGTCTAAGGAAGACTATAATAATCCGAAATCTTACCGACCTATCGGACTGCTGCCAGTCTTGGGGAAGATGCTTGAGAAGCTGTTTGTCAACAGGTTACAGTGGCAGCTAGGTAGCAATGGACTCTTGAGTCCGTACCAGTACGGGTTCACTCCGCAGCGCAGCACGGAAGATGCTCTCTTCGATGCCATGGCCATGGTCAGGACGAGTCTGGAAAATAAGAAAATAGTGGTCATGGTATCGCTTGACATAGAGGGCGCCTTTGATAACGCGTGGTGGCCTGCGATCATCGACCAGCTGCAGGTGAATGGCGTGGACTCGAGTGTGTTGCGGCTCATTGTGAGCTATCTCTCAGAGAGAAGAGTAAGGTTGCGTTACGCGGGGGAGACTGTGGAGAGGGAGACGAACAAAGGTTGCATCCAGGGCTCCACCTGCGGCCCGATATTGTGGAACCTTCAGCTAAGTCCACTGTTGGAGCAGAGTCAGTACGGAGGAGTACGGGTCCAGGCTTTTGCTGACGACATTTTAATGATTGCGGTTGGTACCAGCGGAAATGAGTTGGAGGAGAAGGTGAATCATGCTTTAACTGTGATGGTTCAGTGGGGTGTAAAGCTCCGGCTCAAGTTTGCGCCAGGGAAAACACAGGCTCTGCTTATAACTAAAAAGTTGCGGTACTACACTCCCAGATTAATAATGTCTGGTGATGAGATCTCTTTTGGCACTGGTCTTAAAGTATTAGGGATGATCATAGATCCACTGCTCAATTTTCGACAACATCTGGAAGCCATCAATAAGAAAGCCATCACATTCTACAAAGTGGTAGCGAGAGCAGCACGAGCGCAGTGGGGTCTGAACTCTGATATTTTGAGACTAATTTATGTTTCGGTGGTGGAGCCAACTGTCTTATATGCTGCGAGCTGCTGGGCGGACATAACTACGAGAGTGTATGCGGAGAAGGCGCTCAACAGCCTCACACGCACCTTTGCCATCAAGATCTGTAAAGCCCACCGCACGGTTTCCTTCATATCCAGTCTTCTGTTGGCGAGATTAATACCTCTCTCACTTAGAGCCAGAGAGCATGCCTTAATTTATAGAATAAAGAGAGGAGAACCACTCACTTGTTTGCCGGGACGTAGCATGGAACTCAGAAGGAGTCCGTTCTCTCTTCCTCATCCAGCTGAGAGAAAACGTGTGGAGTTTGGGCTGATCACATCGCAGGAGGATGCGGAGAGTCTTGAAAATGATGGGCCCATCCTTTATACGGATGGCAGTAAGCTGGAGGGGAAGGTTGGTGCAGCGGTGTCCTGCTGGACTGGAGGAGTGGAGGTTCAGCATGCTAGTTTTCGTCTTGAAGACTTCTGTAGTGTGTTCCAGGCCGAGCTGTCGGCTATTCTGCAGGCACTACACATCGCTGACAAACTGAAACACAGGAAAATACACATTTTAAGTGACTCAAGATCAGGTTTGGAGGTGATTGGTGACCCTAATACAGTTAATCCGCTGGCAGTTGATATCAGGGATCAAGTTTTTCGTTTGCTAGATGGAGGCAAAGAAGTTGCTCTGTACTGGGTTAAAGCGCATTCTGGAATATTAGGGAATGAAAGGGCAGATGAACTTGCCAAGCATGCAGCATTGAATAATAGGCGGCAGCCAAAGTACGACAGGTTTCCCTTATCCTTTGCAAAACACTCCACCAGGACTAATTCACTGGAAGAATGGCAGCTCAATTACAATTCATCCACTACGGGGGCCACTACCAAACTGTTTTTCAAAAATGTTATTTCAGCTTATAAAGTTTTGTCAAAATTTAGTATAACTAATTATATAGCTCAGATTTTAACGGGACATGGAGGTTTTAATTATTATTTACATAGGTTTAAGCTTAAGGAGTCTGCATTGTGTACTTGCGGAGCAGATATCCCTCAGACTGTGCAGCATTTGTTGATTGAGTGCTCTAAATTCAATAGGCTGAGGTATGACTGTGAGTGTGCAATGCAGACTGACATTGGATTAGATAATTTGGATGGGATCATGCTAGATAACGATTGCAGACCGTTGTTTCTCATTTTTGCGAGGACCGTTCTTCGCAAGATTGGGAAGGAGAATGGCTCCATTGTGGAGGATGTTTAGTAAAACTTAGTAGGTAGTGAAGATTATGTTTGTCGGGAGTGTTGAATGTCAAACTACTTACTTTCTTTTTCTTTCTTCAATGTGCACCGTGGGTTATTTTGTTGGTTATTGTTTTGGTCTTGGCCACTTATTCACTTGTTTTGAGCACATTGCACGGCAAAACAATAACTAGCAGACATTGAATCTGGCAATTGTTTGTTTTCTTGTGTTGTAGGGATTTTTGTTGAGTTATTGGTTGTTTATTGTTTTGATTTTGGACATTTATTTACAATAATAATTCAAAGCATAGAGTATAATTACACAACAAAACAATAGCAAGCAGGCACTCGATCTATCGCTTTTGACATCCAACTGTGACACTAGATTATTTGATGTTTGACATTGACATTTAATTTTTAACATAGTTACATCATAATTTGGGGACCGGGTAATTTGTTGGGGAGTAGAGGGTATGAAGTGGCCTATTCTATTTTGTATTCTGTATAAGTTTGCCTAATTTGTTGGTCTCTATTTGGGTAATAATTAATATTGTAAGTTTATAGGTACTTATTAGTCAAAAATTTTCAAGTGGGTCTCATTTTCTCCTTTTTTTTTATATAGAGATTGTGGGTGGGATGGATTGTATTTTTGGTAGGTTGTATTTTATTCTAGTTTTAGTTTTAGTTAGGTATATTTATTTAGTTGTTTATTAATTTATTATATAGTAATTAGGTATGAATTGTTATTATTTTGTTGCTGTTGCTGTTGGTTGGGTCGATAGACTAAATCTTATGATTTATATCAGTGTAGACCTGATTGGCAGTGCAATAAAGATAATAACAATTCACATGATTTTAAATTGATATTAAGTTATATTTAATGAATGATTTAAATTACTAATTACTGTTAGCTTAAGAAATAGATTTAAGTTAATGTTTTCTCACAATTATTTTAATTTTGGAATTTATATTATTATTATTATTATATTGTTATTAATGTTGTAATGTTGTTGCAATTAATAGCAACAGGAAATGAAGAATTAAAAAATTTAAAAAAAAAAAAAAAAAAAAAAAAAAAAAAAAAAAAAAAAAAAAAAAAAAAAAAAAAAAAAAAAACCTAACCTAACCTAACCTAACCTAACCTTTTTTTTTTTTTTTTTTTTTTTTTGTTGCCCAGGAAACCCTTTGATAGGTACCACGCGGCCCGGGGGGACCGGTGGTTATGTGGGAGTCCCGCCTTGACAAAGGCAGTGTACCCACTAAAAACCTGGGGTGTTCCACATCTCCGCAAGAGAGGGGTGTCTCAGGATCGCTATAGCGCCTCTTTGACTACCCAGCGGTTGCTTATTACAGCTCTTCCTTATAAGGGTGACTTCGCCCTTTACTCCGCTTAAGGCATCTCGGAACACATGACGAGATGCCTTTCAGCCCGGGACCCACTAGGTCAGGCAACAGACCCCCCGATCTGTTACCTAAAGGTCCTCATTGTGGTTGCATGCGGCCGGCATATGCCAACCGCCTGCGGCCAGTTCTTCTCCGGCGCATTGGGTCCGACAGAGGATCGTCCTCTCGTTCCCTTTCCGCCGCCTCCTTTTCGCGCATTACCGTCTCCGCAAAAGCGGTGACTGCCCTCCAATTATGCTCTGAGTCAGCAATTGCGCTTATTATTGTTGACAGTGACAGATCTGTCCCTATCACCGCCACCATCTCCGCCCTCGGTACTGCCCAAGCTGGGCACTCGGCACGGGTGTGTTGTGCCGTGTCTTCTGTTGCCCCACAGTGATGGCATACCATCGTAGGCTCACAGCGTGCCACTCGACACAGATACCTCCCGAAGCAACCGTGCCCCGAGAGAATCTGCGTTAAGCGGAACGTCGGAGCGCCATGCCGACGGTCGACCCACTCTAGCAGAACGGGCCGAATGGCAGCAACCAGATCTCGGCTAGCGGCCGGTGACTCCAGTCTTTCACTCCATTGCCTAAATAGATCTTCACGGCCCAGCTCTCTCCACCGTTTAATCTCTTCTGGCATAGGCCAACCTCCATTTCTTTTAACTTCGGCGCTACGCCGGTATACCGCTGCTAGAACCCCGGCTTCGAGATCCCACGGCGGCGTACTGGCCAGCAAGCACGCTGCCTCAAAAGAGACGGTGTGGTACGCCCGGGCCGCTCTTATTGCAATGACCCGCTGTGGACGTCGCAGCAAAGTCTGATTCCGCGTATTCAAGGCATTCGCCCATATGGGTGCTCCATACAGCGCCTTGGAGCGTAGCACGCCAGCGAATAGGCGACGGCACGCAACACTTGGCCCTCCTACATTTGGGAGCAGCCTTCCGAGCACTCCAGCGAAGGCTATAAGCTTCGGAGCCAGTCGCAGAAAGTGCTCTTCAAACCTCCATCGGCCATCGAGGACGAGACCTAAATACCTCATCGTCGACTCGATGACGATGGAGGTTCCACCCACAACAACACTTTGCCCCCTCGGAGGAGCATTTCGAGGCCCGTGAAAAACAAGAGCCTCAGACTTCTCTAGGGCTACCTTCAGCCCAAGCATCCTTATCCTTCGGACCACCTGCGCAACTCCCGCAGTGGCCAAGATGGCCGCCTCTCTGTGGTTTTGTCCGCGGGCTGTGACAAGGGTGTCATCGGCGTAACAGACTACCCCTATCCCTTGGAGATTTTGCCCGCGGAGCACGTAGTCATATCCGATGTTCCACAGGAGCGGCCCTAGGACTGATCCTTGTGGAACACCGCATGCCATTCTCCATTCTTCCCATCCTCCATCCCGGACTGGATAGACCACAGCCCGGTTGGCGAAGTAACTTTCCACCGTTTTTCTCAAATACTGTGGGACGCCGTGGTATCTGAGAGCCTCCAATACGGTTTCCCAGGGTAGGGTGTTAAAGGCATTCGCTATATCAAGCGACACTGCCAATAACACCCCACCCGCTGAAACCGCCGCATCCGAGAGCTCCCGCACTCTCGAAATGGCGTCAACCGTAGAACGCCCGTGACGGAACCCGAATTGGCCGTCACTCAAATTCGGGCCCACGCAAACCAAGTGCTCAATGAGACGAGCAGCAATCACTCGCTCAAAGAGCTTACTCGTCTCTCCAAGTAGCACGATAGGGCGGTACGCTGACGGGGAATCAGCTGGACGCCCATTCTTTCTAAGCAAAACCAACTTCCCGCGCTTCCAGCATTGCGGGAAGTGGCCTTGCACCAGGCACTCTGAGAAGAGTGTCCGAATGTCTTCTCCAAGCTCCTTTGATGCGTGGACTAGGAGTCGCCCTGGCACGCCATCTGGTCCAGGAGCAGCGTTTTTAGACCGAAGTCGCAACACAGCCGCCTTAAACTCGACCTCACTCACAGGAGGTACCTCTTCTTCTGCCATCTGATCAGGCAAACCTATCGCGGGTGCCATGGGTGGTGGGCACCATGCCTCTCTTTGGGGGAAGAGTGTTGACACCACTCGCTCTAGAAGCTGCGGTTCGAGAGTTGAAGTGAGTGGTGGGGCCCATGGGCGCAATTTACCCGTCACCGATTTGTACGGCCGCCCCCAGGGATTCCGGTCGAGGGACTCAAGCCACTCCTGCCACGCCTCTTCTTTTGCCTCCTTAATTGCTACCTGCAGAGCTTTACAAGCGGCACTATAATTAGTGTAGCGCTCACGCTCTTCCTCCTCATCTCGCGTTCTCCAACGGCGACAGCGAGAGTATAAGCGCCTGGCAGCTACGCAGTTCTTACGTAACTGCCGTAGCTCCACCTTCCACCAATACATACGTCGTGGTGGTGACGTCGCTTTTACCCGTGGCATAGAGGCATCGCAGATTCGCGCAAGAGCGTCCCCCAATCTGTCTGCTGCAGCATCTACGTCCCCCATGTGCGGGCTTGCCACCCAGGCCTCTACGACGGCTGCTTCAGCCGCAAGCTCTCTGTCCAGCCCTCGCAATGACCACCGCGGACCTGAACTAGGTGGCGGGGACGGAGCCTGCCCTGTGGACGTAGAAACGCTGAATCGAATGTATCGATGATCTGACAGTGTTTCTACGTCCGTTTCTACTCTCCAGTCTAAAACACGGCGCGCCACGGCAGGAGAAGCAAACGTTATGTCCACTATCGACCCACCGTGCTGTCGCACACACGTATCCTCATTGCCTCGGTTCAAAATAAGGAGGCCAAGGGACGCCGCCCAATCCTCCAACAATTCACCCCGAGCGTCCGTTGATGGGGATCCCCACGCAGTGGACTTAGCGTTGAAGTCCCCAGCAACCAACACAGGATTGGGATGTGCTGCTCCCACCAAAACACCAATCTCAGCAAGCACCCTCTCAAATTCGACCAAGTCGCGGTTTGGGGAACAGTACACCCCGATCACCGCCACGCCAATGCCGCCACCCACTACGGCCAACACGCATCCCTGACCTTTCGCTATCTTTTCGAAGGGCAGTGATCCAGTAGATGACTGCGCGATAATGGCCACCGAGTCCTCTCGGTCTCCCACCCAGTTATCTCGGGAAGGGACCAGGTAAGGTTCGGCAACCACTGCAATTTGTGTTGACCACTCCGCCAGGCTCTGGAGCAGAAGATCCTGAGCCCTGGCGGAGTGGTTGATGTTCGCCTGCAGGAATCGGATGGCCATCCTAATTGGAGTCCATCCGATCCTCCTCTCGCGCGTCTGGGCGCGCAGATGGCTGCGAGGGGGCTGTAGAGCCTACGCGAGCCGTCTGTTTTCCTCCTTTTTTCCCTTTGGTTGCGGTCATACCTTTGCAGGCCTTAACCCCAACACGATGATCGGCCTTCTTGCCGGCTGCTTCGCACACCGGACAATGCGGCTCAGCACCGCACTCTACCGCCTTGTGCCCAGGCTTGCCACAGCGGAAGCAAAGTTCACTGCGGTCCTGGTCACACGGACACTTTACGCCCACGTGCCCAACTTCCAGGCATCTATAGCACTGAAGGGGCCTGGACTCTAATATCTTAACCGATACTTTGATCCAGCCCACCATGAATTTTCCAGCTGCTACCTTCTTCGCTGCAGCAACAGGACAGCGTAGCCAGACCGTACCTTGGCGTCCTGGGGGCCGCACAATGTTGCCAACCTTCACGGATTCTACAGCACAGCCACCCACTTTAGCAACGGCCGCCGCCACAGTCTCCGCACTCGCGGAGTCATCAAGACCCGACAGGCGCACTTCCACGCTCTTCTCGGGTCTAGAGACCCGGACAAGAGCTCCACTAAGAGACTCTCTAAGCTTGTTAGCTAGAGAGTCAGCCTTCTCTGCACTAGCGGCACCAGGCACCTCCAACACTCGGGCACCTGTGGCGGCGGTCCGAAACTTGACGCCTTCAATGCCAAGCGCCTGCAAATCAATGCGCTCCCTAGCATCAGTGAGAACCTGATGATAGGTAACGCCTTTTTCCACTGCTTCCGGCTGCAGCGTCAGTACGACCACTGTCGAACGAGGCACCTTCAGTCCTCCTCGCTTGTTCTTCTTGTTAGCCTTCTGGCTCTGCACGGGCCGTGGTGCTGGCTCCTTCGGGGCCTTTGCTGCCGCTGCCTTGGTGGCTTTTGCGGCCTTGGCTGCTTTGGTACCTTTACGGGTTACCACGTTCCACCCTTCGTCCATAGGCTTCGGCGTGGGACTAGGCGGACGCGGCTCAGCGGCCTCTGCTACCTTCTGTTTTGCTCCCTTGGGAGGCTTAGTCACTCCACTGGTGCTGGGCACGGCTTCCCGAGGAGGGGAAGGCGCCCGAGCCGTGACCTTCGCACTTGCGTTGGCCACGTTTTTCTTCTTATCCGCTGCCAGCGGGGGCCGCAGCCTTTTTTCAGGCAACAGGCGGTCTTCTAAGCCATCGAAACGCGCGTCAACCATGTTTCCACATTGGGTCATGACAACGCGCACTATGTCTTCGATTGCAGCCGGAGTTGGCGCTGCAGTCGATGTCGGCTGCTGAGTGAGCAGACGCATCTGGGCCATCTCCTTGCGGACTTCTTCGAGCTCACGTGCGAGCTTTGCGTTGGCTGCCTCCAGTCGGGCAACCTCCTCCGTCATTGTACGCGAACGTATTTCTTCAAAGGAAGCTTTAATAGTTTCCGCCGCTTCCTTCAGCGCTCGCACGTACGTCCCTTTTAAGTGGCTGGACGTCGTGGCAACCTTCATGATGGTGTCTATGGAGCCTGACACCAGCTTAGCCAGATCGGATGACTCTTGGCTATCATTGTCACTCAATACCATCACTTCCGTAGATTTACGGAAAATGGCGGCTTTGGCTTCTCGCTTCCGCTTAATTTCCTCAGCCATCTCCAATTCAGCGTTTAAACGCAGTTCTTCGGCTTTGGCGGCATTCAGATCAGCCTTGGCCTTAGCCAAGCCGACGAATTTCCCCGTAGTGGGAGGACGTCCACGCCCCCTTCTGGCCGCCGATGCCTTGGGCGGCCTCTCATCATCGCCATTGTCAGAGTCATCACCCACTAAACGGCGTTTTCTCCAGAAACGACTGTCTTCAGGCGAAGGCAGTGCAGCTACCGATTGGAAGCTTCCGTCAGAATCCGTGTCGGAAAGATTTACTAATCTCGCCGAAGCGATAGGCAAATCTTCATCGCTCTTCTCCGAGGTCACACTGCGCGTTAAAACAACACGCGCCTCTTTCGTCATGTTCACTAGCGCCACTGCGCCAACACTTCCATTCTCCTCACGACCCCACTGGTCCTTATCGTCTTTGTTTTTTAAGGTTTTAAATGATTCCATAATAAATCCCACGAGTAGTAGGGAAAAGTCGTCACCCCGTCCAGAGCCCTTTGTCCGGGGAAGGGTAAATACTGCGGAGGTCCCCCGGTATCCGCAGGTTTTTACGTGTTTTCTCACGGGTTTTGTATCGAGATTGTCCTTCTCAGACCGGCCAATTAAGGCAAGCCCTCGTCGGATTCACAAAGCCACAACATACCCCCTTATCGCCAATACGGAGGTCGTTGAAGTTAGCAATGTGAACCCGGTTAGAGAGTCGGCGTAAACTCCCCGGCGCAACTGAGCGATACAGTCCGTACCACTTAGCCCGCCAAATCCTCCACTCTGTCGCGCCCTGAAAAGGGCGGACCCCTCTTACTTGACAGACCTACACTAGGCCCCGCCAAGGTGCGTTTACCCTCTCCCAAAGCCGATCCGTATGGGTAACCCTGCGGCATAGCCTTTGGGGTCATTGGGCTGCAAACGCTCACATCATCCGTGCGCCCTGAAAAGGGCGCACCCGTCTCGCCAGTCAGGCCCATCCTGGGCCCCGCCAAAATGCGCAGCACTAATCCCTCCCTCCAAGCCTTTCCGTATGGGAAGCCCTGCGGTATAGCCTTGAAGATCATTGGAATGTGCGCGCCTGGCTCCATCCACTGTTGTTTTCGCCAAACGGAGAACAGCGTGGAGGAGCCGAAACCCATTTCCCCCCCAGTGTTTTGTCCGCGCCAGCGTTACCTATAAACCCCATTAGGGAATTTATGGCACACCGGAAACCCCCTATCCGCAACCCGGGGACGCGCCACGTCGGTGTACACCTCACCGCCCACTGGGACACCCCAGCAGGTCCGTGGAACCTAACCTAACCTAACCTAACCTAACCTAACCTAACCTAACCCAAGTACTCACTCTGTATCGCCATTATCAACACGTCGCTCCGCGATAAAATTATTTAAATAATATTTGCGAATTAATAGTAACAGTAAAAGTGTTGTGAAGTGCTTCAACATACTCCAACTCGTCAGGATTAGCGTTTTCAACAACATCCGACGACGCATCCAGGAGCCACAACCCTCTCAACTTCCCCAAAGAATATCTCAGCAGCGGTAAGCCCCACTTTATTGCCACTTATATCAATACGTAGCTGGCACAAACACCAACATTTCAACAAAAATTTCAAGACGATCCGACGTCTGGAACGGGAGTTATTAGCTGCTGAAGATTCAATACAAATCCGTGGTGACCTACATAATCTAGGTTACACGTGCTGGCCGCATCGTGACGCGTGACGCACTGTGACGTGTATCGACGAGACTGCCGCGCCTGACGGCACCTCTACCGGACCGAGGACTGCGCCGAGCTGAAGAAGACCACCACCCACGGAGACAAACGGAACCACTAGGGATCTCCTGAACCCCTTGTCCTAGAAACTCCGGGTTTGGACCCGTCTTGTTGGGATCGGAAGCCCCTTTTGGCCCCTTTACCCCCTCCCCCTCTTTTGTCGCTACCCCACCCCTTACCCCCCCTTTTTTAAAGGTACACCTCCCCCTCAAAGTTAGTCATCGTGTAACCTTAAACCCCCCCTCCCCTCGACTTCCCCTCAAGCTACTTCACCCCCTCTCCGCCTATCTTCGGAACCGAACAAGATAGACCCCTACTGTTGGGGGTCATTCTAATCGGGAAGAGGAAAGGAACATTCCGGCTCTGCCAGAATTCACCCCCCCTCCCCTTGGTAGTACCCTACCCCCTCTTGTCATATCTCCGGAACCAGAAGAGATAGACCCCTACTGTTTGGGGTCATTCTGATCGGGAGAAGACAAGGAATAATTTGGCCCTGCAAGAACCTGGAAAAGCTGCAACACAAACACCATCAACTGAAGAAAATAGTCAAACCATACCCAGAAGAGAACATCAAGAGTACTCAAATACGAACACCATCTACTATACTTACTTATCTAATTTTGTCTTATTTTAATTTACTTATCTGTAGTATATTACTAGTAATTTCATCGTAGTTGTTAAGTTATTGTTAAATTTTAGCGAACATTTACTAAACAAACAAGGAAAAAAAAAAAAAAAAAAAAAAAAAAAAAAACACATTCACAATGTCTACGTCATCTAAAACAGTCAAAAAAGTAGCCACCGAGACTGCACTACCCACTGAGAAGAGCACGGTAGCTCGCTCAACGACGTCACAGCGGACAACGCGATCGCTGAGGGAAAAAGTTCTCACTAAAGCCATCTCACGCAAGGCAACCGAGGAGCCAAAACCGGAAGCACCAGAGTTGGAAGGAAATGCTGAGAAGGCTATGGCGAGACCCAATGACGACTCGTCAAATAACTCGTCCAAGGGAGCTGCCTCAGACACAGCGCGGTCCACCGAGGCACCACAGAAACCAGAGGCATCCGGGTCGGTAGAGGAAAGAGTCGCAGCCTGGGCACAGGCGGAGATTCCTCCCAGGCCCATTGACTCTGATGATGAATCTGCGACGTCATTCCCTGAGTCAGCAGCATCGGAGACCCAGTCAGTGACGGGCAGACCGAGCTTTATTCTCACGTCTTCGAAGCGTAGGGCTGGAGTCGAGATGGATATGGCGAATAAGTTAGCAAACGAAATGCTCCAGAACGGGAAAGAGGCCCTTGAGCAGGCTGGGAACATGAAAAAGGAGTGCAAAACGATAGCTCTCGAAAGTCTACAGACAATGTATGAAACGGTGCTAGCGATTTCCGACTCCAGGTCAAGACACAAATATAACCTGGAAAAAGAGAGAACAAGGCACGCTCAAGAACTCGTCAGAGTAGAGCGTGCCCACAACAAGCAACTCGCGGAAATGAAGAAGGGCTTGACCGCAAAAGTACATGCAGCCAGCTTAGACATAGAAAGCACTCTGAAGGAGTCCAAAGCCATCAGGGACTGGCTAAGTTATGAGACAAGGAAACCCCACTCTCAGATAGCGGAAATGAGTCAGGCATTGGCCAGGTTAGAAAAGACGACAAAGGAGTTGACCCAGAACGCAAACTTAGTTGCAAGCGACAAACCCAACGAAGCTGGAAGTGTTCTGCTTGCAGAACAGAAAAAGCTCACTTGCGGTATAGATAACATCTCGCGACAACTAGATGCTCTGAGGAGAGACACGACTCAGTTGTCCTCAACCTCGGCTCAAGCGCAGACGACCAGCGCGAGAGTAGTGGAGCTCCTGGAGTCTCGTCCCGAAGCCCCACCACGTGCCAAGGGCCGAACAGACCACCTGGAGCGAGAGGTAGCGGAACTTAAGAAAATTGTCACAGATCTCAGAGATGAGATTCGCATCAAACTCAACGACACGTCATACATCAACACTCCCACTGCAGCACAGACTACCGAACTGGCGGAACACTTCCAACCGATCACCGAAAGACTGGAAGCGGTGTCGTCAGAGCTGAGGACGATGCGCGAGCAAAGGCAGCGTACACCACCACCGGCGCGTAGCCTCGAAGCCGAGCTCGCTCAGCTAGACGAAGTCACGGTGCGGAAGCCAAAACCCCAAACATACGCCCAGATTACCGCAACAACTCCAACCCCCCGACCAAACCACACCCTGATCGTCTCCTCGGCTGATCCCAACAAGACAGGGGAACACATCATTGAGACGATCAGGCAGGCTCTGGACAGCCAACAAACCGAAGCTAGGGTGGACAGGGTCAGGAAAGCCAGGAACCAAAAAGTGGTACTGAGTTGCGGTACAAAGGAGGATTTGGCGTTGGTGAAACACCAAGTAGGCGCAAACAAAGGGCTAAAGGTTGAAGTGGCCAAAACAACAAACCCCCTCATCAAGATAAAAGACGTTCTCGCTTACCACAAGGATGAGCAGATCATAGAACATCTCAGAATCAAAAACAAGGAAATTTTCAATGGGTTAGAGAAGAAGGATGATCTAATCCGAGTGCGCTACCGAAAAAAGGCAAGGAACGCGTTGGAATGTCACCCGGTGCTGGAACTGTCTCCAGTTCTGTACAAAAGGTTCATCGAGGCAGGGACGGTCTATATCGGCATCCAAAGACGACCAGTTGAGGACCAGTCTCCCTTGGTGCAATGCGCTCGTTGCTTGGGATATGGGCACACAAAAGCAGTCTGCCGGGAAGACGTGGACCTCTGCAGCTACTGCGGAGGAGCGCACTCCTGGGAGAAATGTCATCGCAGGCAAGAGGGCAGCGCCCCCAGCTGCAAAAACTGCATCAGAGCCCAAAACACCACCACATCCCAGGCGCATGCCGCCTACAGTGCAGACTGCCCAGAGAGGCAAAAGTGGGACGCTATAGCGCGATCCCGAATAAGCTATTGCTAAGGGCGACTCAACTTCTTCAAGCTCATCCCCTCAAAGTGCCAGTCCCGAGAACAGGTTGCAGATCATCCAAGCAAACCTGCAGCGCTCCAAACTAGCGACAGTAGAACTGATCCAAGTCGCAAAGGAAAAGGGCATCTCTATTGCACTCGTACAGGAACCATACGTGGGTCGAAGCGGCAATATGAGTCACTACCCAGGCACGCAAATCATCCAGTGCACCCTAAACCGTGTAAAGCCAGTAAAAGCGGCAATCATCGTATTCGGAGACCAACTGCAGGTAATACACGACCCGCAGATGGTGACCGAAACCGAAGCCGCAGTGGTACTGGTTGCGGGTAGCCTAAAGGTTGGAGTGCTCTCGGTATACCTTGAGGGAGATCAAGACATTGAGCCATATCTCGGTAGAATTCAAGCAGCGTGCAATAAAATGCCAACCAACAACATTCTAGTGTGTGGAGATGTAAACGCATGGAGTCACTGGTGGGGCAGCAGCTCGGAAGACCAGAGGGGTGCAACGTACAACGCCTTTCTTAACCAAATGGATTTCCATGTTCTCAATGTCGGGGATACCCCCACATTTGAAATCCACAGGGGTGAGAGGCTATGCACGAGCATAGTCGATGTCACTGCGTGTAGTCAATCTCTACTAGGAAAGGTAGAAAACTGGAAAGTCGACCGAAGTCTTGTAACGTCTGACCACAACGCCATCACTTTTGCCTTGCGTCTCGAGGGTAAACTAGAGTCGCTGAAACCTACCACAACCCGAAGGTACAATACAAAAAAGGCAAACTGGGCAGAATTCGTCATACAATTCAGAAACCTTTTAGTTGAAAGAGACATCACACCGGAGACTATCGATGCAATAAGTACCCCCAAAGAGCTGGACACCACGGTGGAGGCATACACAAGCGCCATGCAGGATGCCAGTGACAAAGCCATCCCGAAAATTGGAGATCGCAAAGTGGAAGCCAAACCGCCCTGGTGGTCAAAAGCCCTCGATGAGCTCAAGAAGGAAGTCTTACGCAAAAAACGTAGAATACGAAATGCTGCCCCACACAGACGGCCGGCAGTGATCGAGGATTACGTTGCAACAAAAGAAAAATACGCAGCTAAAGCGAGTGAGGCCCAGACTGAGAGCTGGAAAGAGTTCTGCTCGACGCAAGAAAGGGAAAGCATGTGGGATGGAATATACAGGGTTATAAGGAAAACTGCTAGAAGGCAAGAAGACATGCTCCTCCGGAACTCGCAAGGGGAAACCCTGAACCCGGAGACTTCAGCCGAACTTCTAGCAAGTACATTCTATCCCGACGACTCTGTAGCCACCGACAACCCATTTCATACCAACCTTCGAAACCAAATAGACAAAAACACTGAGGAAATAGAAGAATTGTCGGAAGACGATCCACCTTTCACGGAAGCCGAACTGGACATGGTGCTCAAAGCATTAAATCCAAAAAAGGCCCCGGGACCGGATGGACTTACAGCCGACATATGCACAGTGGCTATCCGAAGCGAGATAAGGGTTTTTATGACGATAGCAAACAAATGTTTGCACTTGTCATACTTTCCCAAAGTGTGGAAGATAGCTCACGTCATTATCCTCAGAAAACCGGGTAAAGAAGATTACACTCAACCCAAATCCTACAGACCGATAGGACTATTGTCTATACTTGGAAAAATCGTCGAGAAACTCAAAGTGCGCAGACTTCAATGGCACATCCAACCCACACTCAGCAAGAGACAATACGGCTTTACGCCACAGCGTAGCACCGAGGACGCCCTCTATGATCTCATAAAACACGTGAAATCAAACCTAGAAGACAAAAAGATAGTTTTGATGATATCGTTAGACATAGAGGGCGCTTTCGACAACGCATGGTGGCCGGCACTCAAACAACAGCTGGTGGAGAGAAAATGTCCCAGAAATCTGTACGCAATGGTATGCTCATACCTTCAAGATCGCAAGATCGTAGTCAACTATGCCAGGGCAACAAGTCAAAGAGAAACCACGAAGGGCTGCGTTCAAGGTTCAATCGGAGGACCAACCTTCTGGAATGCTATGTTAGACCCATTGCTACACAAACTGGAAAACGAAGGAGCATACTGTCAAGCGTTTGCAGACGACGTAGTGCTGGTGTTCACCGGTCACACGATCAGCTGGATAGAAGAAGCAGCCAACTCGACACTGGACACAGTGGTGGAATGGGGAGAGCAAAACAAGCTGAACTTTGCGGCACATAAAACCAGTGCAATGGTGTTGACCAAAAAGCTCAAGTACGATCCACCACAGCTCACCATGTCGGGAAGCAGGCTGAATCTCGTAACAGAGATGAAACTTCTAGGACTGATCATTGATCGAAATCTCACCTTCAAAACGCATGTGGTCGCAAACTGTAAAAAAGCAGCGGATATTTACAAACAACTAGCATGTGCGGCGAAGGTGACATGGGGACTGAACAGCGAGATAACCCGCACCATATATGTCGCGGTAATCGAACCGATCGTCATGTACGCCGCCAGTGCGCGGTCTCAGGCGACAGAGCTCCAAATGATCCGAGATCGGCTGGACTCACTGCAACGAGGCTTCGCACAAAAGATCTGCAAGGCGTACCGGACGGTCTCACTCACATCAGCGTTAATTCTCTCAGGCCTTCTGCCACTAGATTTAAGAATAAAAGAAGCAGCCAGTCTATACTCTCTCAAGAAAGGCAATTCCTCAGACTACATTCCACCAGGCAGACATCTGGAGCAAAAGTTAAGCGCTGCAAGCCAGCCACACCCTTCCCAACTCATAACAACAGAGTACGAGCTCCTAGAAGACATGAGCCCCGAAACTCTAGAATCCCACAATATAGCTGGACCACAGATCTACACCGATGGCAGCAAAATAGAGGGCAAAGTCGGAGCAGCCCTCACGTGGTGGGAAGAGGGACGGGAGCACAGTCACGCAACCTTCAGTCTACATCCAACGTGTACAGTATTCCAATCTGAACTATATGCACTCCATAAGGCGGTTGACCTGGTAAAGAATAGCAACAAAGAGCTAGTCAACATTCTCAGTGACTCACGATCATCGCTCGAACTACTGGGGAACCCAAAGACCACCCATCCACTAACTAGCGAGATCAAGGAAAGCATAAAGAAAATCAGATCGGAAGGAAGAGAGGTACGACTGTTCTGGCTCAGAGCGCATGTAGGAACTGCCGGAAACGAAAGAGCAGATGAACTGGCGAAAAAAGCGGCCTTAGAGTCAACATGTAGCCCAGACTACGGTGAAGTCCCAGTGTCCTATGCGAAGAAAAAGATCAGAGAGGAAACAGTGCGTGTATGGCAAGACCGGTACACTTCCTCCAGCACAGGGTCAGTCACGAAAATTTTCTTCCCAGATGCGGCCAAAGCGTACCGCACAGTGAGGAAAACCAAACTGACACCCCGACATGTGCAAGCCTTCACAGGACACGGCGGGATGGCGGAGTATTTGCACCGGTTCAGGCTGAAAGCCAACCCCGGATGCGAGTGCGACCCCGACACCAGTGAGTCTACCTGGCACATTATACTAGAGTGCCCCCGTTTTGCGGCAGCCCGAATGGAACTGGAGTTCCAGCTCAACACCACGCTGGAAAAGCACAGTTTAAGCGGGTTGGTTGCAAACGACGACACGAGACCGCACTTCCTAAAGTTCGTGGAAAACTGCATTCGAATAGCAGCTAAAAGAAACACAACACTCACCACAAACACAGAACCAATCCCAACGCAACCAACACAATCCTCCTCAGCGCAAACACAAACACAAACACAAACACTAAGCCAACTCATCCCAATGCAATATCATCTGCTCGAGAACGGAGAAATAGGATCACCAGGATTAACCATAAAAGGCGTCGCGACATTCATGGACGACAGTACCGAGAGGCTTGGCATCTGCTTCTGCAATGCCAGGCGACGAAACACTGTCACCATCTCCCCCGGCCTCGCCCTTCTCCTAAAGGGAAGCAACTTTAGAGCAACAATGCGCAAAAAGGTCTTTGAAGCATTGGCTGAAGTTACCGTAGCAGACCATCGCTGCCGAATAGTGCGAATAAAAAACAAGGTC
The DNA here is from genome assembly GCA_947859175.1 of Gandaritis pyraliata. Lineage (NCBI taxonomy): Eukaryota > Metazoa > Arthropoda > Insecta > Lepidoptera > Geometridae > Gandaritis > Gandaritis pyraliata. The sequence goes on from OX401865.1 coordinate 55,766, forward strand.
ATAGCACTGTTTGTAACGGGTGACGACGCCACAGAGTTCGCCCAAGCATGCTCGTTGCTTTCCACTTTTGGGAGAGAGGAAGATGGCCAAAACAGTCCACCAAGGAAAATCAGTGTGGATGCCATGGTAGTCGCCTACGAAAAAGCGGAAGCAAGAGACTACATGGGAGTCGTGCGAGCCTCCAAAAATCATAGGGTAGTGGTATACGAGGACAGAGGTCAAAATCTCAGTCACCTGAGACCATATCGACCTGATATCGAAGCCGCAACGCAACCTATTGACAGCTGGGGCCACCCCATTGGGAATCCCGAAGACCTGAGTGGATCTGAACGTCTCCAACACAAAACCGCAGAGGCGAAAGAAGAACGTCTAAAGCAACAACGTCAAAAACCACCAAGAGACGTATTGAGGACGGTGGCTGGAGTAATGTCCAGTGCATTGCAGAGTATCGTGTCGAGACCTCAAAAAGGAAAAGTTGATAAAGCTCGGACATCAGAGCGAAACCCCACCAAAAAACGCGACAAGACCATCGGTGCAATGCAAACCAAAGCAGACAAGGGTTTGGTCGAGCCACCGGAACTCGTTGAACCAGAGAACCTAGCAGATCACTTGTCAAACGCATTCCTCGAGTACAAAGCTGTTCTAAGAGCCACACTTGCCGTGAAAAAGAACACCTGCAGATCAATTCTGCAGACCTTCAACAAGGGCAACGAAAGACAGCTGCAGATGGAACTCGAGGAATCAGACGCCGCGGTGTATGACAACAACACATCCCGGGTACTGCGAGGAAACATGACAGGGCAGTACATGGCGGCATACAACTCCACGAGTGGATTTGTGACCCTCAACGAGGAAACGACTCGCCAGACCGAAAGACTTGTCTTTGAAACACCCCAAAATGACCCCATCGTGGTAGTCGCAAAGTGCACGAAGGTAATGCTGGAAGAAAGGATCCTGGAAATGGCAGAAAGCCTGTCCGGGAAAATTGGTACCAGCGGCGCCTCTATACACCAAGTGCCCCCAAAGATAACCTGGATCAATGGAGTTCCAGGTTGCGGTAAAACCACATGGGTAATAAACAACATCAAAAGTGACGAAGACATCGTGACAACAGCCACCACAGAGGCGTTACGGGACATGAGGGAAAAGTTGGCCCCCAAGATGGGTGCAGCCGTAAATACCAGAGTGCGGACCATGGCCTCGTTGTTGGTAAACGGACAGAAAGGAGACGGAGTCTGTAACCGTGTGATTATCGACGAGGCCCTGATGAGTCACTTCGGGGCAGTAGTGATGGCAGCCAAATTGACAGGAGCCGCGGAAGTCCTACTCCTCGGAGATTACAATCAACTCCCCTACATAGACCGTGACAACCTCTTTGTCATGAAATACACTCGACCAAATTTAGCCACCAAAATCACCCAGGAGTTGCTCTGTACGCGCAGAAACCCCTTGGACGTAGCGTATGTGCTGAACGAGATCTACAGCGGCATATTCTCAGCAGTGCCGAGAGTGAGATCCTTGAGCCTAGAGACCTACGAAGAGTCCCAAAGGATCCCAAAGCAACCGAACACCCTTTATCTTGTTCACACCCAGCTCGAGAAATTAACTTTGATCGATTTGGGCTTTGATAAAGTGGAAGGATCGCAGGTCCACACCATCCATGAGGCCCAGGGACTCACCTTCAAAACTGTAATAATTGTCAGAACCTCCAAGAAGAAAACACAACTACACAGCAGTGTCTCTCACGCAGTCGTGGCGATCACAAGACACACGCACAGCTGTGTGTACTACACAGCTGGCTGTGAAGATGACGCAACGGCCCGGTTCATACAGAGGGCCCTATCCGCCACGACAAGCCAAATAAAGGATTACAACATCAACATGGCGATCCGCAGCCGGAATCTAGTGGTCGCGGACAGTCTGCTGGAAGTCGGAGGAGGCGAAGTACCAGCTCAATAGATTGGGAAAGTGCAGTCTCCACTAGAAGTAGCGAGATAATGTCCTCGACACTGTGGATGAAGTTGATGAAACAAAACTAAAATTAACTAGTAGGATAAGCAATGACTTTTTAAATTAAAATTTTAAAACTGTAATAACTAACCTAGAAATAAGGATTGCATGTAAAAATATAATAAAAAAAAAAAAAAAAAAAAAAAAAAAAATTATATAAGCAACAAAAAAAAAAAAAAAAAAAAACATATATGACAAATAAAAAAAAAAAAAAAAAAAAAAAAAGACAAATATACAAATAGATATAAATTAATAATAACAAAGATAAAATGTTTTTATATGTAATACAATATAATATATAATTATTATGTTAAAAAGTAAGTAGATTAAGTTAAATAAATTGTTTGAAAAATAGAGAGTAAACAACAAAATAAAAGATAAGTTAAAAATTTTTGAGTACTCCAAAACGGAGCAATGTGTAAATAAAAATGAAATTCTAACAAATATTGTAAGCCTAAAAAAGGGTATGGGCGCTTAAGTCTATAGCTAATTGTTATTATAGGAAAAAAAAAAAAAAAAAAAAAAAAAAAAAAAAAAAACCTAACCTAACCTAACCTAACCTAACCTAACCTAACCTAACCTAACCTAACCTAACCTAACCTAACCTAACCTAACCTAACCTAACCTAACCTAACCTAACCTAACCTAACCTAACCTAACCTAACCTAACCTAACCTAACCTAACCATACAAAAACATAAAAAATTTTGTTGAGATATTGTCGCGTGCCGCACATCAAAATAAGCGTCTCGACGCCCATTGCGCGTTAAAATTATAATAGGACCCACGTTCTATAAAAAAAACGTGGAATTTTGACGTTTTTCGCGCAATTTTCTAGGGACTTAGAATATTTTTGTAGATTTTTACATTATTTTTATTTTCAAAATTTATTTTTTAAAATTGATTGGTATTGTGTTTAGACCGTTGTTTGTGGTGCGTTGCGCCGGTTTAGCGCGAATTTTCATTTTTGAAAATTCGCATTTTCTTAATTAGGTGAAAATTTGGAAACATTTTTCTTGACTCCATACTTGAGTGACCATAGCCGTGCGCTATATCGTTGGAAGCGGCTCGCCGCGCTCTACCCGTGGAGCCCGTTCATCGGTGCACCTGTCATAGAAAAATCGTTGAAAAATTGGGTTTTTCCTCTGAGTTTGGTCGTTTTTCGCGCGTTTTTTCGCTCTGTCCCGTCCATCTGGCGTGTTTCTGCAAATCGCGTGGCTGGTTCACCCTTGCCCGACGTCCCCGCACGTACCTGCAAAAGAAAAAACACGATTATCGCCTAAATTCACGAAAAAATCCCCATCCCCGCCCACCCTCCCATATTGTAGTTACAAGGGTAAGAAGAGTGGATTTTCATAGGGAAAGTCACCTTTAAACCTTAATAACTTCTAAACTAAAGCACATATCAGAATACGGTTTTCGGATTTCGCATTGTGTAAATATAGGCCTTTTGCGTAACTAATAAATAAACATCTAAGTATCGTCCCTTAAGATTTGACTTTATAATTTCATAAATCGTAAAAAATTGACATATCCCACCTCTATAGGGGTGGTTACGTGTTAGAGGATTTTTCCACTTGGATTTAGAACGACAAGTATTTTACATTCGACTTTATTAGCATGAACTTTAATTACTAATAAATGGTTTCACAAGCAAGAGTCTATTATTTATCTTATTATAATGTTTTAATGAATTTACACGCACACACAACACTTGTAGGGGAAGGAGCAAAGTTCTCAATATGGCTGCCGTGTCACCATAGACTAGAGAGTCAATAGGGATGGGACACCGCAGTAGTGATGTGCTCGTGCCAGTCCAACACTCCTCCTCACGAGCTCATCGCTCATGATAGGCCAAGTAGCTCCCTCAGTATCAGAAGCCTTGGTCCAGGAACACCCTTTGTGAGAATGTCAGCCTCCATTTCCAGAGTAGGTTTGTATTGGATGCTGATTGTCCCTTGTTGAACGCATTCTTTGATGAAATGCTGTTTAATTTCTATGTGCTTGGACTTCCCACTGATTACTGGATTGTAGGAAAGTCTCTGGGCAGCTTGATTGTCACTGAAAAGTACAACATTATTTATAGTAATGCCTAAATCATTGAATAACATTTTCAGATGAACGGCTTCTTTAGCAGCTTCAGTTAGAGCTACATATTCAGCTTCAGCTGTTGATAGAGCCACACATTTTTGTTTCTTTGCTTCCCAACTTATGCAAGCATTTGCAAACTTGAAGCAGTAGCCTGAGTATGATTTTCGATCTATCTTGCAGCCAGCCCAATCGGCATCAGCCATGCCGTAGAAATTTTCATTTGACTTGGTATAACATATACCAATATCCATGGTACCTTTCAGGTACCTCAAAATACGCTTGGCATATTTAAAATGCTCTTCACTGTAAGCGTTATTGAACTGTGACAGGTAGCTCACTGAATAAGCTATATCTGGCCGACTTGCCACTGACAGGTACATCAGAGTTCCAATTAAATTTAGATATGGAATATTTTTGTCACAATTTTCAGATTTTTCCAGCTTTAGGTATGGTTCAATTGGAGAACTTATTTGTTTACAATTTTCCATGTTATATTTTTTCAAAGCTTTTTCAATATACCTTTTCTGGGTTATTTTTAATTTATTTTTCTCATGTTTTATTTCAAGGCCAAGTACATGTTTTGGTTTTCCAATGTCTTTCATTTCGAAACTTCGATTTAAATGCTTCTTTAATTTATTTAATGAGCTTTCATTTGAATAAGCTATTATTAAATCATCGACATATACTGCAACTATTATTTTATCTGTGCCTTGTATTTTTGTGTAAATGCATGGATCGGCTGTTGATGATTTGAAGTTCATCTTTTTCAACTCATGGTCTAACTTATAGAACCATTGACGACCAGCTTGTTTCAAGCCATAGAGTGCCTTTTGTAGTAGACAAACTTTTTCGCCTTTTATTTTATTTAAATCTTGTAGCATATTTCTGGCTTTGTTGAATAATTCTAAATTTTCATTTTCACTTTCATCCAGCATTATTTTTGTAATATATTCTTCTAAATATTCAGGTTTTTTCATTATTATTTTTTCATTTAGATCACCATTTAGGTATGCAGTAGTAACATCCATTTGATGTAGACTTAGATCTTGCTCAACTGCAAGTGCCAACAACGTTCTGATTGAACTCAGTTTGGCTACAGGGGCATAAGTTTCATTATAATCGATTCCTGGTCTTTGAGTGAAACCACGAGCCACCAATCTTGCCTTTTTGATTATTTTTTCATCTGGGCCAAGTTTTTCTTTCAAGATCATTTTATAATCCACTGTATTTTTACAATTCTTTTCTTTTTGTATAATTTTCCAAGTATCATTTTTTATGTGAGACCTTATTTCAGATTTTATGGCTTCCTGCCATTCTTTATCATTTTTAATATCATGTTCTTCAATTTCTTCACACATGTAGTTGCACTCATCTGTACCTCCAAGTTCATAATCTTTGGACCACACAGGAGGTTTTTTCAATCTTGAAGGACGGGTACTTGAGCCAGGCTCCAAGCTAGGTTGTGCTTGATGATGTAAGGTAACATTTTGTGGACTTACGGTTTCATCTATAGCGACCTCATCGTCATCTTCATATTCGCTGAAAGAGTGCATTGTCTCATCATGATCATCATCATCAGTAGTAGAACTTTCTCTACTTTGCTGAAATAAAGAAGGCTGAAAAGGAGAAGGCTGAAAAAATAAGTTATTAGTTATCTTCTTTCCTTGTTTTTTCTCTTTTTCTTCATTAATGCTTTCTTTTTCTGTTTCAGGTTGTTCCAGTTCAAGGGGAGGTAGACCATTTTGGACATCATCATTTTGATAGTACATTTTTCCATCTAGTACTTTGACATCTCGACGCACAATAACTGTATTTTGTTTTGGTAGGTATATTCTGTACGCTTTACTATATTTTGCATATCCAACAAACACACCTTCACTTGCTTTGGCTGAAAACTTTTTGTTTTTCTTCTGTTTGTTGAGTGTAAATACCTTTGATCCAAATATGTGTAGATGTCTTACAGATGGTATGCGGCCAACCCATTTCACATAGGGTGTCTCTCCATTCAGAGCTTTTGCTGGACATCTATTCACAATATAATTTGCAGTGAATACAGCTTCTGCCCACAGAACTTCTGGAACTTTTGACTCTATCATCATACACCTGGCTTTTTCAACTAAGGTTCTATTTTTCCTTTCTGCCAGTCCATTTTGTTGCGGTGTGTATATCACTGATAGTCTTCTCTGGATACCATTTTCTTTTAAATATTTATTGAATTCTTCATTACAATATTCTGTACCATTATCTGATTGTAGAAACTTTATTTTATTTTCTGTAAGTTTTTCTACTTCTTCTTTAAATTCTTTGAATTTTTCTAATGTTTCTGATTTTTTCTGTATGAAGTAAACATAGCAATAGCGGCTGAAATCATCAATAAAAGTTAAGATGTATCTTGCACCACCAATGGTTGCTTGCGGCATAGGTCCACACAAGTCAGTGTGTATAACCTCCAAAATCTGTTTTGATTTCTTTCCATCATTTTTGGGAAAAGGTAACCGCGTCATCTTGGCTTTTATGCAGGTTTCACAGTTTTGAAATAATTCATTTTTGTTAAATTCTAAACCTGCTACTAGATTTTTAGATGTGAGATCTTTTAAATCTTTTTCATTTAAATGTGCCAATTTTTGATGCCATTTCATTAAATCATTTTCAGAAATATTATTTGCCTGCTCATTAGTTTCTAAGCTTTTGAGAGAAGTCAGATAAAGTCCTTCCTTTTTGTCTGCAGTCAGTACGGTTTTTCCTTGGCTATCCTTTACATAGGCCTTTTTATCCGTGAACAAAACTGTATGGTCTCTTTCAGTTATACGAGCAACAGACAGCAAATTTGTTGATAACTCAGGTACATAAATGGTATCATTTAGTTTAATGTCTATATTTTTATAATGTACTGGAACTATCCCCGTACCTTTTATCTCAGCGCTTTGGTTTGATGCCAATTTCAGCTTGCCTTGTCCGGCTTTGATTTCAGTGAATTTCTTAGCTGTTCCGGTCATGTGGGACGTACACCCACTGTCCAGGCACCAAACATCATCATTAGCCGCAGTATGAACCATATTTGCTGTGTGCTCTGAAATAAAAAAGTTTTTAGAATTTTTGTTTTTATTTCCTGTTGAACTTGAACTTTGGTTCTTGTTCCGAGACCAGCACTTGGATGCTTCATGACCAGTTTTGTCACATACTGTGCATTTGATATTTTTCTTTTTATTATTATGATAATATGCGCGTTCTGTTGTGTTGCTTTCATTTATATTTTTGTGCCTACTCCTCGCCTGAGTCTCCTCAATGACTTTTATTTTTAGCTCTTCAGGCGTTGGTAATTTTTCTCGCGTTTCGATTGCAATGCGAAAATTTTCGTAGGACGTCGGCAGACTGTACAGGATTATTATACTCAGTAGGTCATCATTTATCCCTACATCCATATTTTTTAACATATCAACGCAGTTGAAAATGGATGATAAATGATCCTGCACATCGTCTTTATCCATCATTTTCTTTAGAATCAATTGCTTTAGCAATGCCGCCTTTCTGGCGGGACCCTCGCTTTGGTATATAGATTTCAATTTTTTCCATATTTCAGATGCCGATGTACAATTCTTTACTTGTCGTATTTCTGTGGGCGATATGAGGAGAAATAATTCAGATCGCGCCAACAAATCCGTTTCGGCGTCGGGCTTTGGGTCACTGATGGCTTTCCACAAACCATTTTTCACAAGTACCGCTTCAGCTTGTATTGCCCACGTATCGTAGTTATTTCTATTTAGTAGTTCGATACGGTATTGCGATATTTGATGAGAAGTTGTGGCCATGATGATCCCAACCACGCTCTGCTACCATTTGTTAGAGGATTTTTCCACTTGGATTTAGAACGACAAGTATTTTACATTCGACTTTATTAGCATGAACTTTAATTACTAATAAATGGTTTCACAAGCAAGAGTCTATTATTTATCTTATTATAATGTTTTAATGAATTTACACGCACACACAACACTTGTAGGGGAAGGAGCAAAGTTCTCAATATGGCTGCCGTGTCACCATAGACTAGAGAGTCAATAGGGATGGGACACCGCAGTAGTGATGTGCTCGTGCCAGTCCAACATTACGTCCTTAAGAAAACAGATTTAGAATCTGTCTCTGTCGAGAACACAGTTTTTGTTAGTATTAGTTAGCTATAAGATAGACAATAAAAATATTATATACAAATTGACAAAAATAATTTTCTCTATACTACTTTTACAAATTTACCTTAGATTATCTTTACACGTGTCCCTCTAACCTCTTTACAATATGTTCGGCTTCCGCACTCCTGCCAAGAGCAGACAAACTTCGAACGAGCTCCCCAGAAGAACCTCAACTACACCACCAGCTGTGCAGGAAAGTGACAGGCCATCAACGTCAAGCGTCCGGAGAAGTATCGGAGAGTGGGAGTCTGGCAAAACAGACTCACTCACTCCAACCACTCCGAAGAAATCTGCGCCGGTGGAACTCCCAAAGCCGAAAAAAGTACCTTCGCAAGGAAGTAAAGTGGGTGTGAAGGTACCGATGGAGGCTGTGAGAAGTCCACCGGCACAGCCCAAATACACCAGTCGACTAGCCGAAGCAAAGGCTTGTCTTACGAAAGCAAAGGTGAATATGGGGAACTCTAGAAATATCAAGACAGAGATAAAAACTGAGGTACTGCACGCAATTGAGAGATTGTATCAGTTAGTTAAAGAATCGGAAAGTGAAAAAGAATCAGGAGAAAAGAAGATGACCAAACCGGAGAAACAAAAAGAGCCAGAGAAAGAGGAAAAGACGGAGAAGGGAAAGGAAGAAAAAGACCTTATAGAGAAACTGGAAGAGCATGCAAAGCTCATACGTGAGAACAGTATTAAGATGGAAAAGTTACAGGAGAAGATAGAATCACAGCAGGAAAGAATGGAAAAGCAGACGTACGCGAGTGTAGCAGCGGCGCATCCTGGGAGGCAGTTCCCTGAGCACACCGCGCTTTACTCAGTCGTAGTTACGTCGAAGGATGACCAAGATAAAGGTGATGAAGTCATGAAAAAGATAAGAGATACGATTAAAGCAAAGGAAGGAGGAATAGCCATAGAAAAGATCCGGAAAGCAAAGGATAGAAAAGTGATTGTGGGATGTAAAACAGAGGAGGAAAGACAGCAAGTAAAGGAAAGACTAAAGAGTGCGGAAGAGTACCTGACCGTAGAAGAGGTTAAAAATAAGAACCCATTGGTGATCCTCAAAAATGTGTTCACCTTTAACACAGACCAGGACATACTAAATTCCATCTGGAAACAGAATAGCAAATTATTAAAAGATTTAGACCAAACAGTAAATAAAATAGACATTGTGTATAAGAAAAGCACCAGAAATAATCAGACACAGCACGTAATCATGAGGGTGTCCCCTGCAGTATGGCAGCGTCTGGTCCATGCAGAAACCGTCGTCATAGACCTCCAGCGAGTAAAAGTGGCTGACCAGTCACCACTTGTGCAATGCTCGCTGTGTCTCGGCTATGGCCATGGGCGACGGTTCTGCACGGAGACCATCGTCAAATGCAGCCACTGTGGGGGGCCCCACATGAGGACGGAGTGTGCTGACTGGCTCGCCGGTGCGACTCCTTCCTGCTGCAACTGCCTGCACGCCAAGGCTGATAAGGCAGATCATAGCGCCTTCAGTCCTGAGTGTGCAATCAGGAGGAAGTGGGACGCACTGGCTAGGGCCACCATAGCCTATCACTGCTAAAGTGGCCCCTGGCAAAGCTATAAGCGCAAAAAGGCGCCGTCACCGAAGAGCCACAAAAGTAGCTGTCCAAGTAAACTGTCTTGGCCATGTTGACCATGGTCGGCCGCTTACCCCTGAAAAGCGAAACAATAACAAGCACTCGGTGAGAAAAGTCTCGGGCATAAAACAAAAAAGAACTTTGGCCTTCAACTGTAAAATAGTAAAAAACATTAAAATACGTATAAAATTAAAATATAAGTTAGATAAGCCTTGTTGGCATTTATATATTGATGTATATATAATACAACCAGCAAAAACTTCATAAATAGCACATGTAAAAAACAGTAAAATAGAATTAATAATTTTAAGTTAAAAATAAAATGCAAAAACCACAAAAACAAAAAAGTAAAATAAGTACCCTACCATTTAAGTTAAACAATTAAAATTAGTATTAGATTCCAGGTGTCAAATATTATTAATTATGCACATGTATTGTGTCTGTAGGAATAAGTAAATATTTGTACAATTTAAAGAAGTATTAAAACCTTGGTAAACAAAAATTTAAAAATACTTAAATTGTTAAGATGCTTGTACTTAAGTATTCAAAGCTAAAATAAGTTTAAAAACAGATAAAGTTAAATAATCATAACAGTTTTAATTTGCGTAATTTGGTAAAGATAAATATGTGATAAATAGTTAGTCTTTTTTTTTGAAACATAAAATGTAAATCATGAAAATTGTAAAACCAACTACTCGGCATCCTGGCTGAGGGACACTGTGGTACCGTTTAGAAACGGTAATTTCAAAAAAAAAAAAAAAAAAAAAAAAAAAAAAACCTAACCTAACCTAACCTAACCTAACCTAACCTAACCTAACCTAACCTAACCTAACCTAACCTAACCTATAGATCAATATTTCATAACCTATAGATTAATATTTAGTAACCTATACATCAATACTATACATCAATATTTACAAACTTAGGGTCTTAGTCTTTTTTAACCTAACTTTTGAATTTACCGCCAGAATACTTTGAATTTTCCTTTCATCGAGATAGAATAATTAATATAACAAATTACGCTCCTACAACAACGGCCTGCCTTACATAATTTTAGCATCGGCGCAATATATTCTATTTTCTACCATTGTTCTTTCTTTTTAAACAAAAAAAAACAATATTATGGACCACTGTGAAAGATTTTTTGCGAAATCCCAAATACTGAATTTTCTAAGTACTTAGAACATGTCTTAGAATATAGAAAACACTCTATAATCTGTGGAACATGTATTACAAATTCCAACTTTTAAAAGTCGTAGAAAGTACAGTTTTTGAGATATCGCAAAAATTATTTCACAGTTGTCCTTATAAACTTCTAGACTTTAATTCTTCTAGAATTTTTCTTGTTTTTTTTCAGCCTAAACCAAACGATTTAGGCTAAAACTTAAAAAAAATACAAGAAAAATTCTGACTCATTGGCGATTTTTAAATCCAAATAATTGACCGAGCGAGCGAAGCGTCTCAGTTTGGAGATTGGCCAAAAATGCTTTTGCCCGGCAGTCTGTCTGTCTGTCTGGCGATTCTAGACCGATAGATATTGGTGATAGACATAGAGATTTTATATCTATTGGCAATAATATCATATCACTTCAAATCTCTACAAAAATCTCTACTCCACGCTAAAACACGTATTCTAGCCGGCAATAGACTTTTGATTTAGTAGATATATCACAAAGGAGGTTTATTCAAATAGTTCATTTACACTTACACCGGTTTCCACAGACTATCTAGATAGATAAAAACTTTATTGCACACACAGAAAAAAGAAATTACAGAAAGAGATAAACATAAAAATAGAGAGTACAATGGGCGGCCTTATCGCTAAAAGCGATCTCTTCCAGACTATCTTTTGTTTTCACCGAGATGCGTTCAGTTATTTATATACTTACATTTAGGGCGGCTTGCACCAGAATCGCTAAACGCGTTTAACTCTTAAATAGTATTTAGCGAGTTGTCAAGTCATACAAATACGTCTAATTTAAATCGATTTAGCTGTTAAATACGTTTAGTGATTTTGGTGCAAGACGCCCTTAGTATTTAGCCGAAAAACTTTGCTAGGTCGTAATAAAAGTTATATTTTCTAGTAAATGTTTTAATAGTATAAATATCTCATTGTTGTTGTAAAATAGGTATTTTTGTACAAATACTTTTTTAATAGTAATTTCGTCTCACACATTTTTCACAAGAAGTGGAATGTTATCTTGACATTCAGCCAGCCTGCACACGGGCGGGGGGCAAAAAAAAGAAGAAGCGGCAATCAGAGAAAATTTTCCAAACAAAACAAACATTATTTTCATTTAAATTTACTTTAGATTTTTATTGTTTTCTATTAAAATACCTAGATAATTACCTACCAAAAAATAGTTGAAGCTCGAAAAACTACGCTCATTTAAACTCTTTGAAGGAATTAAAAAAATAAAAATAAAAAAGCCTTTATTATTCCTTAAAAAATAAAATAAGTAGGTACTTAGGGTGGCTTGCACCAGAATCGCTAAACGCGTTTAACTCTTAAATAGTATTTAGCGAGTTGTCAAGTCATACAAATACGTCAGATTTAAATCGATTTAGCTGTTAAATACGTTTAGTGACTCTGGTGCAAGACGCCCTTAGTTTTGGATTTTAAAATAACTTAAAGGTTAAGGACTCCTCCGCGGGTATAGGCCTCAAAGTCAAAGTCAAAGTCAAAGTCAAAATTTCTTTATTCAATAAAATCACAAGGATCATTTAGAATCGTCTTATATAACTAGGTGATTCTAGGTGCCAGTTCCACGCGACCAGAGCCTAGAAGAACGGGCAAGAAACTACGGCCTGGTTCCTAGCGTTTTCTTGTATGATCCCTTTTACAGAGAAATATACATAGAACACAAGAATAGCACTGACATTGCAAGTCGAGTAGTTAGCTGTCGATGGGTGGAGCGACATCGGGCCATGCAGTTTTGTCATTAATATAGTTATCTAAGGTATAATATGCTTTCTTCACGAGATTATTCTTAATGTAGGTTTTGAATTTCCGCACTCCTCCTCGCACTCCGCTCGCCTCCTCCAACAGCCTCCATTTTTCTCTGTTTTTCGCTTTCTCTGTCTCGGGGGGGTTATTCTAGACCGATAGACATTTTATCACGATAGGTATATGTCCCAAGAACTGTCAAAACTCCATAGTTTTTGACAGTTTTTGGGGGATATATCTATCGTGATAAAAAAGTCTATCGGTCTAGAATCACCCCCCAGGCCTGGCCTGCTAATTCTACTAATTCATCCTGCCATCTTTCCTGTGGTCTTCCTCTTAGAGAAAAGGAAAGCACTGTATGCACAGTTTTATGGGTCACTGTAATCCCTTGTTCAAAGTACTATTGTTTGCGTTTTCACTGAGCACGTCCAGTGCGGACGTGTCCTCCTGACTCTGGGGCTAGATCTACTTATCCAACAGCTACTTTTGTTGTTTTTCCTCGTCTACGGGAAAAGTACACAGAATTTGTCTGACTAATAGTTCACCGCGCCGACACGCGCACGCGCACGATGACACATCGCGCGCGACTATGACGAGGTCGGTGGCGGCGCGGCGCGGTCAGCGGCCAGCGGCGGCGGCGCGGGCGGCGGGATTCCCAACACGCGGCGGCGTGCGTCTGCATGCATAGCCTTCCGCAACGCAAGCGATTCATCGCGGTTTGTCGCGTGCGTGCGTGTGCGTGTGTGCGTGCGTGCGTGCGTCTAGTGTGTAGTTGTAGTATAGGTAAGGTACGTACGATGCGGTATACGGTACGTCACGTCGCTCGCTGCAGCTACAAGAGTGCGAGGCGCGCCGTCCGCCACTCACTCAGTCACTAGTCAGTGGGTTGGGTAGTGCAACGAGACGAGACGAGACCGACCGCGCGACACTCTAATTATTGCACGCGCATAATACAATACAAAACCGCGCACGCGCCGCGCGACCGCAAACAACATTAGAAAATTTTCGTAAAAGTCGTAAGGTATTCATTGATTACTACTATTACTAGTTGCATTAAGTAAGTACTTACTTAAGCAAGTACTTAGGTATATTAAATAAATAAATAAGTACCTACCTACGTACTCTATTCTATATTTCGCAACAGTTTTTGAAGTGATCAAAATATACTTTAATAGGTACAAATTAAAATATGAAGGGCCAAGTAAAGAGATTCCTGAATGACAAGGGGAATGCGTACGTGAAGAACGTGAAGGAAACAAAACTAAAAGAAGATGAAATTGGATTTTTTGATTTGGTAAGTGTTTTCTCTGGCAGTAAATAAACACATAGAGTTACTAAGGGCGTCTTGCACCAGAATCACTAAACGTATTTAACAGCTAAATCGATTTAAATCTGACGTATTTGTATGACTTGACAACTCGCTAAATACTATTTAAGAGTTAAACGCGTTTAGCGATTCTGGTGCAAGCCGCCCTTAAACTCTACGATATTTTTATTTAGGAATAACAATTACAATAAACCCAAAAATGCTTGACAAACTTGTAAAGCATTTTTGAGTTTTTTAACCGTTTTAAACAGTTGTTTGAAATAACTCTTGAGAACAATTTTGTAGACATTGCTGAATAGTGAGTTCGGTGTATAGGTAGTTTTGCAGCACAGATTTGTTGCGTTTCGTGAACAACATAATCGCGACACTCCTGTAGGTAGGTAGGTACCTGCTCCATGCCTTTGGATGGAGTTCTCTGATCGCATCGTTGGACGGACTTCCCTCAGGAGTAGGTACTCAGGACAGGAGCGCTTCCTCTCTTTACGAGTTCCGAAGTGATTCCATCTTCCCCTGGAATAAGGTGTTGACATTCCATTTTTGGTACGATTATTAATTAAGTATAAGTAAGTAATTACCTACTAACTGCCACACTCAGAAACGTCATTAAAACATAAGTGTAATTTTTTAGTTCAATATTTGTAAATTATTTTTGTTTATTGTTAGTTTTTAGTGTATTTGTGGTGCTTTTTAACCGACTTCAAAAAAGGAGGAGGTTCTCAATTCGGTTGTATGTTTTTTTTTTTATTTTTTTTTTTTTTATTTTTTTTTTTATTTTTTTTATTTTTTTTAATGTTTGTTACCTCAGAACTCCGTCATTTATAAACCGATTTCAAAAATTCTTATTTCATCTGAAAGGATATACTTCCAGATTGGTCCCATTTTATTTTCATCAAAATCGGTTGAGTAGTTTGGGTTATAAATAGAAATAACTGAAAAAAATATGCCCGGCGCGGCGCAGCGCCTACTATTTTACTGCTAGCAACGATGCAATATGCAAAGTTGCGGTGTAGCGCCTACCATTTTACTGCTAGCAACAATGGACCCTTTGTGGTGCACACCTAAATTTTTACATTTTTCTAAATTTGTCAATAAACCCAGTTTGTACATTCAAACCGCATTTAATTGGAGAAAAGCAAAAACCCACCAGTTGTTCCTCTAAAGAATCAACACCAACCACGTGCACGAAATTGCGTATTTTGCTTTCCTGTGGTGTTTATAGTGACTAGAACATTCCCAATGAACTGTCATCATCATCATCATCTGATGATGAAGCTGGTAGTCGGATTGAAGTCGGTTTTCCAGTTTTTTAACTTATAAATTATGTCTACATGTATCCAAAATAAAAGTATTTTTCTCTTTTATTACAAAATAAGACATGTAGGTAAGTAAACCGACTAAACGTTGATTATCTTTTAACGTACATCTCTGAGTGAGACAGTAAAAGATTATTTTAGACAGGCGGATCTCATTTCGATTTATTTTATCATAACTACAGTTCAACAAATGAAAAACTACATAAGTAGCACAAAAACTGCACTTAAGTACTTTACTTACCTATCTGAAATTTGAAGCCAAACATCCTACTATCTTATCCTATCCTATCCTACTTAGACTATCCTACTAATATTATAAATGCGAAAGTTTAGATGTTTGGATGTTTGTGTTTCAATCACGTCGAAACTACTGAACCAACTTGGATGAAACTTGGTATATATACCTATAGTTCGCAACCTGGATTGACACATAGGCTACTTTTTATCCCGAATAATTAACAAAATCTACAGGATAAAATGAACGAACGGGATTAGCAGCGCCAATTAGCAAGAGGATGATGTCATGTCATGTCACGTCAGTTTGACAGAGCGTAGTACTACCTCTTTGGTTTAACGACTAACACCCTACACCCTACACCCTACACCCTACACCGTACACCGTACACCGTACACATAGGTGGGCTGGGCCGGCACGCTAACTCATTCGAAAGGCTACGTAAGTAGCTACGTTCCGTCGTCGTCGACGGACCGACGCGTCGGACGTGCCCTATCCTACCGGGCGGGCTCATATTGGACGCTACGACATAATAAACTACCTACTTACATTACATTACATTAATAACTACTTATACTTTGAAGAGCACTTCTCTGCGCATGCGCAGCACCCTCTGCGGCCGCCGGACTGAGGCCGGACTGAACGGTCCAACTCTCTCAATTAAATAAGCCCAACACTCAATACTCAATACTTTATTGGCCCTTTAGCTTCCCTGTAGACTCTGTAGACTCTGCAGAGGTCGCGTCGCAAACACTCGTGGAGAGAGTTGCATCATTCTACTGACGAGACCAGGAGCTAGTTCGGTTTTCCTTCCTACAATAGTCTCCTTTACTACTTTACCTCCGATTTAGACAAGCTATGCAGGTACTTAGCTACTTACACTAGTTTTTCCTTATTGCTATACCTACCTACTTAATATTATTAGGTACTTACCTAGGTAGGTACCTACTTAGGTCTTTTCCGTAAGTAAATGCGTCTCGCTCGGTATCATGTCGTCTCGACACAGTGATACATAGCATATAATATTAGGTAGGTACCTACACTAGGTAGGGTACTTTCCTACATTGTTCCTAGTACCTAGGTACTTGTACAGGGGGTGGATAAGTACCTATGGTTTGCCCGGAGTTAAGTAGTTAGGTACACTATCCTGTACTTATAGGTAGGTTAGGTACCTAGGTACCTAGTGTACCTATCCTATAAGCCAAATAGGTACTTATACCTACCTTCTGAATGAAATTTATATACCTAGCTATACCAGCTATACTTACCTACCTACCTAACTACTATAAGTATTAACATGTCATTTTATAAGTTAAGTATTTATTAGGTACTTACTTAAGTTATTATTATTATAGGTACTTAGGTACCGTTCAACATCAATTTATAGGTAAGTAAGTAAGTACTTACCTACCTTACCATATACAATGCAACAAGTAATCGATTCGTTATCTGATTTCTTATCGATGATGGGAGTAGTTTAGGTAGGTACTTACCGAGAAGAAAGGGTACCTAGGAGGTAGGTGGTAGGTAGTAGTAGGTATCTATAGGTGCAGTTCCTCGCCGTAATGAGAGACGTACCTTACCTACGTACGTACGTACGTAGGGGCTGTATTCTGTTCTGTTCTGTGTGATATAAACAGATGTACTTTATGCTTGAGTCCGGTCACTGCTTGTGCTTGAGCAGTACCTAGGTGCGAACACTTGACTACACGGGCCATTGACTACACATAGACCTGAACTGAACCAACCTTAGGTATTGTTTTATAATAACACCGGTTAGGTAAGTAAGTGCACATAATTGTACTAAGGGCCTAAACGCCTAGCCTACATACCTACCTAGGTAGGTACTAACAACCTCAACGAATCATTTAGGAAAATAGCTAGCTAGTAGGCAGCTATTTTTTAAATAAATTTATAAGGTACCTACCTACTAAATAAGGTAGGTAGGTACTACTACCAACAGTAGGTAGCTCTGTAATTATTTTACGCCATCCCGAGCAGATGGATTCTTCTCAAGAGGCCTTGTACGCTGCTGCCGAGAAACGGTTAAACAATACACCTAGGTACCTACCTACCTACCTACGTAGCCGCGCAGGCGCTAGTGGCGCAGGCGCTAGTGGCGCAAGCAAGGCACAACACAACGCAATGACTCAAACATTTTAGTAGGTTCTGGGTAATAAACAAGGAAGGCTCTTTATAATTTCCGCGAAACGATAGACTACTAAGTAGCTAGGTAGGTATAGGTACATGCCTAAGGCCTACCTACCTACCTACCTAATGCTGACCAAGCTACTAGTCATACCTACTCATATTATCATGTATATTTATTTCAAACCCGTCGTTTTTTTATTATTCAAATTTAAATACATTACGGAATGCTTCCTCGGTCTTTCTCTTTCTTGGCTAGTTCCACCCATTCCCGCTGGAAGGAGTGAAAATGGGAGACTCCATACATACATACCTACATGCGTCTATATCGTCAAAGTAATACGCTTTGTAGATCAGATTAGCTCTACTCTACTCTATCTAATACATTTACTTTACTTTCGTTTAAATCGAAAATCTCACTTGGAATTTTGTTTTAAAATTGCACAGTCGTCGTATCGTAGGTAGGTAGGTAGTAGGTAAATAGAGAATCTCATAGGTAGGTAGGTACCTACCAACAAAACTATCAACAAACCTATTAGGTAGGTACTAGTGTTGGAAGAGCGTAATGCGAATACCTAGGTCTCGGTACGGAGCTTGGCTTGGCTTGGCTTGGCTTGGCTTGGCTTGGCTTGGCTTGGCTAGTGAAATGGCTAGGTGTAGTGTAAGTAGGTACTAGGTAGGTGCAGTAGACGGACAGGTTACCCGGTAAGATCGCGCGCCAAGGCGCCATCAAGACGGTTTGCTAATTATTTGCGAGGTTGGTGTAACTTATCGTGTCAATAATGAATGGACAAAAGAGTCCTTGCCTTGTCAGGAGTGAATGCCGTGGGAGTGGGAGTGCGAGCCGTCGTCGCCTCGCCTCGCCTCGCCTCGCCTACGGTTTCATGTTTAGGTACCGGTGCCTACCTACCTAGTCTACCTAACCTACATACTTAATAAATATGAAATTAGTGGGATGGGAATCGTAGCTGGGGTACAATACCTCTGACGAAAATAACGTTTTGCCATTTATCACAGAATAAGAATAATTGACTTATTGTAAAACTGTGTAGAACAGATTTTATACTTAGTAGAAAATGTTTGAACAGCCTTAGTATAAGTACCTATACAGGGTGTAACATAATGTCCCTATAAATCCGAAAGGGGGGTATTATACACGTCATGGCGAACAACATTTATTTTGTTTACGACTTTTAATATTTTGAAGTTTTTCATTCATGAAAAGCGTCTAGTTTCCTTAAAAATAGCATTGCACGCGTGCTAACATGTCTGTGTGTGGGTGCGATGTGATAGGAGTGTGCGTGTGCATGTGTACTAACAGGCTGCATACATGCGCAAAGTAAATAAACTCTAAGCCAGGTGGTCGGAATATTTCAAAGACAAAAGATAAAAAAAATTAAAATTTCCAAGTAACTAGCCAAAGAGTGTAGCGTTATCATTGTTTTTTCTTTATGAATTAGCAACTTGAAGTGGCAGAGAGCTAGCTATAGCCACGTAGTTGGCAAAACTGAATAAAAGTTCTCAAATTGCGATCAAGAACCGGAAAGCGAGTGTAAGATGGCCACCCACCCGATGGACCGACGACATTTTTAAGATCACCGGAAAGTCGAAGAAGCATGGAGGGCCCAAAATAGCACTTTCTGGAATAATATGGGTGATGCCTATGTCCAGCAGTGGACTTCGACACGCTGAAATGATGATGATTTAGGAGTTTTAATTTTTTGTATGTTTTTAAGAGTTTATAAAAGTTTTAGGGGTTATTGAGGTTTTTAAGGTTCTGTAGAGGTTTTGAGAAATTTGTAGAGGTTTTTAGGGGTTGGAAAGGGGTTGGTAGGTGTCAGAGTTTCATAGGGGTTTCTAGGGGTTGTAGCGTCTTTAGCGGGTTTAAGAATTTGTAAGTGTTTGTAGGGATGTTTAGTATTAGGTAGGTACCTAGGGGTTCGCAAGGTTGTATGTTCTAGGTAGATACAATCACACCTACCTAATATGCGCGCACGAAGTCGCGGGCGAACAGCTACAGTAGTAGATAAGGTAGAAAGATGCGAGTTTTGGGAAAAATAAAAAGTCTAACAGAGTAGGTATCCAAGAGAAAGAAGAGAAATAAAAAGTCTAACAGAGTAGGTATCCAAGAGAAAGAAGAGAAATAAACCATATAAATAGAACAATATTAGCTAGGTACCTACCTACTTACCTATATCGAATAAATATCAATAGATAGTTTTTTTATAAGATTTGTTTATAAGTAAGTACTTAGGTACGCCTAAGTCATACGATTAAATGTCGTGTCGTGTAATAGTTGGCACAGCCGCACAGCACAGTAATAGTTAGCACAGTCGCACAGCACAGTAATAGTTAGCACAGTCGCACAGCACAGTAATAGTTAGCACAGTCGCACAGCACAGTAATAGTTAGCACAGTCGCACAGCACAGTAATAGTTGGCACAGTCGCACAGCACAGTAATAGTTAGCACAGTCGCACAGCACAGTAATAGTTAGCACAGTCGCACAGCACAGTAATAGTTAGCACAGTCGCACAGCACAGTAATAGTTAGCACAGTCGCACAGCACAGTAATAGTTAGCACAGTCGCACAGCACAGTAATAGTTAGCACAGTCGCACAGCACAGTAATAGTTAGCACAGTCGCACAGCACAGTAATAGTTGGCACAGTCGCACAGCACAGTAATAGTTAGCACAGTCGCACAGCACAGTAATAGTTAGCACAGTCGCACAGCACAGTAATAGTTAGCACAGTCGCACAGCACAGTAATAGTTGGCACAGTCGCACAGCACAGTAATAGTTAGCACAGTCGCACAGCACAGTAATAGTTAGCACAGTCGCACAGCACAGTAATAGTTAGCACAGTCGCACAGCACAGTAATAGTTAGCACAGTCGCACAGCACAGTAATAGTTAGCACAGTCGCACAGCACAGTAATAGTTAGCACAGTCGCACAGCACAGTAATAGTTGGCACAGTCGCACAGCACAGTAATAGTTAGCACAGTCGCACAGCACAGTAATAGTTAGCACAGTCGCACAGCACAGTAATAGTTAGCACAGTCGCACAGCACAGTAATAGTTAGCACAGTCGCACAGCACAGTAATAGTTGGCACAGTCGCACAGCACACACAGGCGACTTTGTTCTGTAAGTACCTAGTGAATGTTGTTGCAGTGGCGGTACGCGTCGGCCGGGGAGCGGGTGTGCACGGCGCTGGGCGCGCTGGCGGGCTGGCTGTGCGCGCTGGGCCTCGTGGCGGCCGTCACCGCGTACGGCGAGCTCACCTCGCTGTTCGTGCAGCGGCATGCGGCCGCCGCCACCACGCCGCACGCGCACATCCTCGCCTTCTTCGGCGGCGGAGCAATGCTGTTAGTAAGCCAACCTAACCGCACACAGCTTACCTATACTATACGTAGCCGCCTGCAGCGCTATCGTTCATTAACCTCTCTCTGTACGGTTGGCTCTTCCAGCAAGGCAGGCAACCGCTCCATGCACATGGACGCGCTGGTGTCGGACTCGGTGGCGTTCGGCGCGGCCAGCGTCGCCGTCATGTGCGCGCAGCTCGCTTGCGCCGCCGCCGCCGTCTCGCTCGCTAACTGGGCCGCCGCGCGCATGGTCCGTATATCTATCCACACCACACCGCAGCCATTCATCACAATCGCTTCGCGGTTTATACGTACAATTCGATAAATCATCGTCTCATATTGAAATTGACAGGTAAACAGACTGAGGTTGCAGCTTCTCCGGTCGGTTATATCACAAGAAATCGCCTTCTTCGACACGAATACGAGTATGAACTTCGCGTCCGCGCTCACCGAGTGAGTAAAGGGGGCCATCGATTGCTCCCTCAGGGTACAACCGGGGTGGGGGAGCAGGTGACGGGATCCCACCCGTCTCCGTATCAGCCAGTTCCGTGATCGTTGCAGGGACATGGAGAAGCTGCGTGCGGGCGTGGGCGAGCACGTGGTGATGGCGTCATACCTGGCGGGCACTGTCGTCTGCGGCTGCACGCTGGCACTCAGCTACGGCTGGGAGCTCACGCTGGCGGCCATGGCCGTCGTGCCCGTCGCGATCCTCGTACAGGCAATCGTCTCCAAGGTACCTCCTCTCTTACCGGTCGATGTCACCTCTCCCCCTACCCCGCTAACGTAACCTTCTTGTTGCAGTACCAAACAAAGTGTTCCGAGGAGGAGACGGTGGCGTACAGCAAGGCCGGACGCGTCGTAGAGGAGGCGCTGGCCGCCATCCGCACCGTGCGCGCCTTCGCCGGCGAGGAGCTGGAGGTGCAACGGTGAGTGCGGGGCGGTGCGGGGCGGGGCGGGGCGGGGCGGGGTGCAAGCCGACGCTGACGGCACTGTGCGCGCAGGTACGCGGGCGCGCTGGGCGGCGCGGCGGACGCGGCGCGGCGGCGCGGCGTGTGGGCGGGCGCGGGACTCGGCCTGGGCTGGCTGCTCACCTACAGCCTCAACGCCGTCGTGTTCGCGTACGGCGCGCAGCTAGTCGTGCGCGACCGGGACCTGCCGCCCGCACAGCAGGACTACCATCCGGGGGTCATGGTCACCGTGAGTACAATACCTGTCTGCATCCTCATTATTAGGAAACATGTTGTGATTGTGTTGTGTTTCGTCCCAGGTGCTGTTCTGCACGTTCATGGCCGCCCAGAACATCGCGATGTGCAACCCGCACCTGGAGATCTTCTCCGGCGCGCGCGGCGCGGCGCGCTCGCTCTTCAAGCTTCTGGAGAGGAAGTCCAACATCAACGCGCTCGAAGACGACGGCCTCAAGCCCGATCGCTTCAAGGGGGATATCGTGTTTGATAACGTGTACTTCAACTACCCATCGAGACCTGATGTTAAGGTGAGTCTCGCTGCGCTTGCGCAAGCTCGGATCCGTTCCACGAGGTTATACCCATCCACCGTTGCATTTTAGGTGGTGCGAGGATTATCGCTGAAGATCGCAGCCGGCGAGACGGTGGCGCTGGTGGGCGGCTCGGGCAGCGGCAAGTCCACGCTGCTGCAGCTGTTGCAGCGCTTGTACGAGCCGGAGAGCGGCGCCGTGCGCGTCGACGACTACCGCCTGAGCGACCTGCACCTGCACCACTACCGGACCAACATCGGTGATCATAAACATCTACTTAGTCTAAAAGCTACCTCCTACCTACCTCTACCCATTCGGTGAGTGCGGTGCCTGCGTTTACGCGTCACCGCTACTCAGGTAGGTACCTATGATTCATCCTGTTGAATAGCGTG
Organism: Gandaritis pyraliata; assembly: GCA_947859175.1. Classification (NCBI taxonomy): domain Eukaryota; kingdom Metazoa; phylum Arthropoda; class Insecta; order Lepidoptera; family Geometridae; genus Gandaritis; species Gandaritis pyraliata. The sequence continues at coordinate 78,867 of OX401865.1, forward strand.
TGATTACTACACACGGTTGTGACTTTAATTAATCTTTCCAAGCGGTATGATTCGCGCACTTCGATCAACTATATTTCGCGAATAAAACAAATAAAATAAAATTACGCAGAGCAATGCGACCGTCCGAACACGTTGGTGGGACCAACGGGAGTTATTTCAAAATGTTCCCATTCGTCCCACCAGTTGAGAATTGGGAAGACCCAGTGTGGACGAACGGAAGTGAACGCGCTGCTTTGATACGAGTAGGTACCTTCTAATCTAACGAGGCTTGAAATGAATGTCAGTGTTAGATACCTACCTAATCGTTTGTAGGCGTGGTGGGACAGGAGCCCGTGCTGTTCAGCGGCACGATCCGCGACAACATCACGCTGGGCTTGGAGCGCGTCAGCGAGGAGCGCCTCATCGCCGCCGCCAAGACGGTGCACGCGCACCACTTCATCACCAAACTAGCAAACGTAAGTGTAACGTAGGTGGGCTCGAGGGCTTGTCGGGAGCGCGACTCAAGCGTGGGCTGCTGTTGCAGGGGTACGACACGCTGCTGGGCGAGCGCGGCGCCGCGCTCTCAGGAGGACAGAAGCAGCGCGTCGCCATCGCGCGCGCCGTTCTGCGCGACCCTGCCGTACTCCTACTGGACGAACCCACCTCTGCACTCGACCCCGCCGCCGAGCGGCGCGTGCAGGCCGCGCTCGACGCCGCCGCGCACGGCCGCACCACGCTCGTCGTCTCGCACAGGTACCTACCCTAGTAGCATTTTTTGTAGGCAAACCGTTGGGCCTCCGTCCCTAAAGTGGTTGGCCAACGGTTAGGTTTGTCATCCCTAAAAACTGTAGGTCCAACGGTAGAATTAACGTTGGGCCGCCATGTCGGGCCAACTAGTATTAACCAACAAAAGGCCAACCAAAGATAATACAGTAAATCCACGTAGGCTCTCCGTTGGGCCCTACTGTCGGGCCAACTACTTTTAGGGATGACAAACCTAACCATTTGCCATCTATGACAAAGGCCCAACAAACAGCCAACAATTGTACGCTTCGTTGGGCCCATCAGTGTTATCCAACTGAATACAATGCAGTAAATCCACGTTGGTGCTACGTTGGGCCTTTCTGTCGGGCCAACTGTTTTTAGGGATGACAAACCTACCATTTACTAACTAAACATTCTATCGTCGGTTAAGCGTAGAGATTACTCACAGAGGCCCTACTAAAGAATTCTACGTTGGCCCTACCTAATAAAGAATACTATATATCTACGTTGGCGCTACGTTGTTTACCTAACGTAGGCCCTACCTAACCAAGAATACCATATATCTACGTTGTTTTTCTTACGTAGGCCCTACCTAACAAAGAATACCATATATCTACGTAGTTTTCTTACGTAGGCCCTACCTAAGAAAGAATACGTTGGCTTTACGTTATTTTCCTGACGAAGGCCCTACCGAAGAATGAATACGTTGGCCTTACGTTTGTTTTCTTATCGGAGGCCCTACAGTAGAATGAATACGTTGGCTTTATGTTGTTCTCCTTATGGAGGCCCTACCTAAGTAAGAATACCATTATCTACGTTGGCTTTACGTCGTTTTCCGTACGGAGGATCTACCAAAGAATAGATATCTACCTGCAACGTAGATATCCATTCTTTGGTAGAGCCTCCGTAAGGAAAACGACGTAAAGCCACCGTAGATAATGGTATTCTTACATAGGTAGGGCTTCCATAAGGAGAATAATATAAGCCAACGCATTCATTCTACTGTAGGACTTCCGATAGGAAAACAAACGTAAAGCCACCGTAGATATCCATTCTTCGGTAGGGTCTCTCCGTGTGAAACCCGACGTGAAGCCAATGTAGAAAAGGATTGAATCTGAAACACTAAAATAAAATACATTAAATATATTTAATTTTATATTTATTATTCATAAAATAGTAGCTTCTTCTATATAGAGAAAATACAGAAAGAATGGAACATTTTTAAGTAGGTACACATAATATTAATTAATTATTTAGAGCGCACATGTATGCACGTTAGTAAGTATTGTCACATATTTAACCTTTTACAGCATAATTTTATTAATTTTAATAATTAATTTCTTGTTTCATATAACAATGCGCCACTACGCACACTAAAAGATTATATACTAGAATAAGTATACATTGTTATGGTCACATGTAATGCACGCTCTTTCTACAGGATGTCCCACGGCCATGCCACATGGAGGGAAAGTATGTTAAATAATGTAGATAGAAAAATTTACTAAAAGACTTTATTTTAATTTTAAAAACAATATAAACTGCATTCTAATAATTTTGAATAAGAATACAGTTTAAATTGTTTTTAAAATCAAAATAAAGTCTTCTTTCAGTAAATTTTTCTATCTACATTATTTAACATATTTTCTCTCCATGTGGCATGGCCGTGGGACACCCTGTATAACAGAAAACAATTTTAATTCAGATCCAAGTTACATAATTGTAAAATTTTAGGCTGACAATAAATAGTAGGTATACTTTATATTTTTTAATTATATAAAAACCAAAACATGACGGCAATGTCTAAATAAAATACCAATGCGGGAAACAGCTGTTGATGGAGTTATTTGACTCAGAACTACAACACCGATTAAAAAATTCTATCATTGTTAAAAGTATAGCTAACTTTTAAGCTACTTTTAACTTAACTTAACTTTTAACTTAACTTAACTTACTTAACTTTTAACTTTTAAACTTATAAGCCACAATGCGAGGGTGTAACAAGACCACTCCAAGGTTAAAGTACCTACCCATAGATATAATTAACTTTATCTATGGAACCAAGAGTGTGAGGTAAAAATGTGCTTTATACATTTTTACCAATGTTTTTCAAGAAAAATATTAGCTAGCAATTATTTTTTTGAAAAACTTTGTATTTCTTTAACCACAACAATATCAGCGCTGGATAAAGTATGAATCACCTGAATTTGTACTTTACAGTCATTATTTTACAAGACAAAACTCGGTGGACCTGTACCTATCTTATTTTTAAAGATTCGTCGTACATATTTACATATTATTTTGTATAAAAGCACCGTCGAAGAAGACCACAATCTATTTACAAAACGATCAGAAAGAAGATAAGAGAGGTTTCGGACACCATGTTGCAGGGCCATTGAAATAAGATAGAAAAATGGGGGGGTAAAGAACCCCGGCCACCTTTACGCTAAGCGATGGCGGGAACCGGTATAACCTTAAGGGTTAATCGGGCTTTTAAAAGTTGGTGGCCTGCCGTCATCCGTCTACAGTCAACTCAATCAATAGAACTTTTCATTTTGTTTTTTATTTAGTTCACAAAGTAGTTAAACTTTGTGAAACCAAGTTGGTTGGGCCTACTGTTTACCTACCACCTACAATAAGTAAACTGGCAGGAGGTAGTGGCCCACCCCGTTGCAGGCCCTGCCGCCTACAAACGCTATCACGGTCACCGATCCAAACGATAATCATGTTGAATGCTACCCTACCTACATAATATGATACCAACCTAAGTTTTGTCTTAGTTTCTAATCTCGCAAGTATTTTACACTTAACCTACTATGTGAGTGAACCACTGATTTGAACGAGCCAAGTTAATGCTAAAAAATAACTTGCGGCACTTGCGATGAGTCCTACCTACGACAAGTTCTATAAGGAGAGCGGTATCAAGATCCTTAATTCTCTGCATGCATATAATGTAAGTGAAGTGGACACTCGCATTTCCCTAGTTTGTAGATAGAAGGATTTGGCACACTGGATGCGGTCTGCGGTCAGGTCAAAGTGAACGCTGCCCGCATTATGTATCCAGTGTGCCAAATCCTAGAATGATACATAATCGAAAGAAGGATCAGCGAAGCAAAATACGCTCATCTTCCTAATTGTGCAATTTCGTACTGACAAAGGGTATACATACAAAGGAACCATCATTATCCCTAAAGTTAGGTAAAAGCAAACATTTTTTGTGTAAATGCGACAATCTAATATTTCTTCTGTATGTATTACAGACTTTATATATACCTAATTTACTACTTTCGATCGGTTCAGTATAAAAATCTGTTTTATTTGAAAAACAAATACACTTCAAACTATACGAATGATATTCAGATTCTGAAAAACTTTGTATTTCTTTAACCACCACAATATCACCACCGTATGTGATAAAGCATGAATCACCTAAATTAGTACTTAATGTACAGTCATTACGAAATGGAATTGCTCGTATGATTCCTCTTTTCTTTTTAACAGTCATTGTTTTCTGTGGCACAGTATAAATGTTTGATTTTTCGCCCAGCCTTTTGGCAACTTGTTCCAAAGGCATACTATGTGATCGAACTAGCCGCTTTATTTTCGACATAAAATTTTCAAAAGGAAAGGCTGAAAATGAATCTAGCGACCCGAAGTTATAAACATCCCCAGCCAGATGCAGAAGATTATGGACATTATACACAAGAAATTCTTCACTATATAAGACTGAAACATTTTGCACAAAACAATGCAACAAGTTATTGGCATACGATCTCCACACACTATCTTGGCATATTTCATTACAAAGTATGTATATTGCACAATGCAAAATCAAAAAATGTTTATATAAGCTGCTGTTTGGTAACTTGTTCTGTAAAACAACGGGTCCTATATATAGAACAAAGGCCCTAAACTCAGTCGCTTTCCAATATTTGAATAACTTTAGTGGCCTAGGACGTCTGGAAAACTCAACTGGAAAATGATTGCGACAGACTTTTATGCGACTTGAAATTTCATCAATTTTAAGAGCATTTAGTTTGCATTTTTTTGGTCCACTTTCAACCCAGCAGCGAATCATTTTTTTTACGACACCTAGACACACTAAATGCATAAAATCAAGCGGTACTTGAGTGACCAGTCCTATGTCAAGCTCTGTAAGAATATATTTTGATAATTGATGGTCTTCATATTCTTGATTTAAAAATCCAATATCGGTTCTAAGAGTTACTTAAATAGGGCCATATAGTTCTACCCCTGTAAGTACCTTCTTGCTGACATTTTTCACATGCATGCAGAGAATTGTGACCCTTGATACATTTTAAAAACGATCTTGCTGGTGCGTCTGCAATGATGCAACTTATTCGAATATCAAATTTCACACCATCAATGCATAAGCCATTGCGTTCTAATCGTAAGCATTCGTCAACGAAAGGACGTAAATAAATACCCGCGTTATTCGGTTTTGATTCTCCAAAGTATAGCGCCACAATAAACGGCCGTTTGTCAAGAGATTGATCCAAAATACATAATATAGGCCAAAAAGAATTTGTTGAACTTGAATGTATTGGTAAACCATCGACGTTGAGTGTTACAGACAAAAAAGAATTGGACTCAATTTGTGACATTTTTCTCTTTACTAAGGGATAATATTTTGTTGTTGTGCCCTTGGAAACTCTTTCTACTATGTGTGTCTCAAGGCCAAAATATACGTAAGAGCCCCCAGCACAGTTTACTATTGGAACACAGTGCGGCGTCTCCAATAATGTTCGTGCATCCAGTGGCAAAGTAGGATGGTAAGACTTCAATGTTTTCAACAAATCATTAAGAGCACAATGACTTATATGATGTTTTTTGGACCATGATATGAGAGAGGAATTAATATTCGCTAAATCAGTGGTTACACTAACTAAAGTAGAGGCTTTACTAGTAGAAATATCTAGAGTAGAGTTATCCACTGGATCGTGAACAGGACTATTATCACTAACACAGTGAACATTAGATATATTCTCATCCGTCGTAGTTTTAACTGTATCCCTATATTCCTGATCATATAACATATTACTACTAGTACTTAACTCATTCTTGATTTGTGTAGCTCTTCTTGCTATGATTCGTTTTTTTGATCTTTTGTTACTGCTTAACTCTACGAGCCTCTCTTCCTCCATTGCGATCTTTGGTAAATCTGAACCAGTTAGATATCACTTCATGTATTTCAGAATCTGTTGCTTTTTCTGCTATTTTGTTTTGTCGCACTGCATCTATAAATATAAAAAGACAAGTTACGAAACGAACCACCTAGCCTGATTCTTGATGAAGTGGTCCTAATAAAAGTAAGATAACCTACCTCTTATAACTTTCATTAATTTTAAATCCTTTAATGGTAGCTTGTTATTTTTTCCTGTCCAATTGTATTGCAAAGCAAGTCTGTTACTGAATAGTTTTTCTAAAATTCTTCTTATAATGACAGCTAGCTTGTTTCCACCCACTAAGCTAAGATGAGTAACCTGTAATTAGAATAAATACTAATAAAACTAAATGTCTACTAAACACAATTTTTACATTTATGTATTTTTGGGGATTATAGTTACCAAATGTTTCCCATTTTCGTCAATATATATTTCGATTTTATTTAGAGCTTCATGATCATCACATGGTAATGTTATCCCTTCTGGAAGAGACAGCTCAATTCCAGTGACAGGCCCAGAAGATCGAAGTCTTTGCAATATTTCATGCTGTGATATTTGCAGATCTTTTATGTCACTTTCAATACGAGCCAAGTGCTTTGCAATCACATCTAAAATAGAAAAAAAAAATTAAGAACTAATAAACTAATAATTTTAAAAATATCTAAAATACCTACTTTTGTAAAAAAATGTGTAGTAAAAAATATATAAAAAATTTCAAGTGAGAGTGAGGCCTCGCTCTCTAAAAGAACACCCTGTTACCACCCACTATACTATTAGACCAATCAGAATCTACAAGTTTTTAGTTTACTTATTCTTACCTAAAGCATGTGATTTATGTACAGTCAATTCATCTTGAATTGGTGTGAGAGTCAAATCCAGTGTACCTTAAAATAAAATTTTAATTAGGTTTTCATAGACTCAACATAATATTAAACACATAGCGTCAGAAATAAAAATTTAGAATTTATTGATTTATCCTTAGTTCGGCCCTGGATTATTGGATTTGGCTGCTGTCATTTGGCTGTTAGTTTCAGGCTCATGGATAGACAAAGTCATACCATGATGACCTTCGGATGATTCGGATGACAGATTTACTTATTCAGACATGATGGCACTGGTGACTTACAGTCAGAATTGGTAGCACCCAGGTGATCAGGCCCTCTGATAGGTGGTACATCAATGGAAGAAAAACTATTGCTCGGTGTTGATCTCGACCCACAAGTAGAAGATACATTAGACCCAGAGTTCGCTGCTACAACAGCTAGGTGCTTGCCTCTAGGTCTCTGGCTTATTTCGAATTGATCATCTAGAATTAACAAATGTGAATGAATATTTTATTTTAGTAATGTAATTATTACCCCCTGTATTTATAAAATTTTGATGATGAAAATTAAAAAAAGAGACGTTTCTCTCTCTCTATACATGCTGACAAATAAGATCTATAACTATTCCAAATTTCAAGTCAGTAGTTTTAATAGTTTCTGAGATAATACGGTTTGTGACACATAGACGGATAGACAAAGTCATACCATGATTACCCTCGAACCCTAACGACAGATTTACTTATTCAGGCATGATGGCACTAGTAGGTACTTACAGTCAGCATCGGTAGCACCCAGGTGATCCGGTCCTTCAGGTGGTTTTGGGTACTGTAATTCAGTCTCTGCGTCTGAGTGACTGGTGGTATCACTGTCATATATTTTTTTTGTTTTGTAACGCCTCCTCACTTTGGATATTATAAGGTTACCGTCACTATTCACCTCAGAGTCATATTCAGCCTGTTTTGCTTTAGCAAAAGCTTTGCCCAGGTCATCTAAAATTATTGTAAAGAGTCAAAGTAGCTACTTATTACCTATAGGGTAATTTATTACCTCAAGTTGTAATATTGCAACAGGTTTACTAAGTTTATGTAGGTAGGTACCTGTTGTATAAAATACACGCCTAATACCGAACAAATTCCATGTTGTATCAGGCACAATTGAACCACTAAGGCACCTATTAAATTTTGTTGTCTTCGGTGGCCACATGCAATGTGTTTTTCGAGGAGTAATCCATTCATCCCTTATTACACTAATACAATCCTCGTCTTCGGTAAATTCTACCACACTGTACATTACCGTGGCTTGTCGTTCTGTTCTGGCATACCTACATAAAATATTGGATAAATTATATCACAACCGATCGATGCTGTGTTTAGCAAAACGCAAGCATTGATCGGCTACACGTACGTAGGTATGTATTCATACCACAAAGAAAACTCAGGTCACAAAAATTTCTATCTAGAATTGAGAAGGCACTCACGTTTTGGAGAATTAATTCAATATTCGCTGTAGACTGGCTGGCGGCTGCTGCGTATTAACACAAAATGGCGGAAGACCTGACCTGACCGAAAAGAGCGTCGTCTCTAGAGTAGGAATATTCGATATACATCGATGCATCGAAAACATCGATATTTACAATGCGATACATCGAATCGATCCGATGTTTTGAAATGCTTTCGATATACTCGATGTATCGATGTTTTTTCAATGTTTAGGAGAAAAACATCGAATCGATTATAACCAATTAATTTCATAACAACTCATGTTTGCCCCCTAAATTTTTTTTTCCTATTTGTTTATTTAAAAAAGAAAAGTTTTGTTATTCAATAGTGCACTGACAATATAATGTCGTTGCGGCCATCGTGTACTAAAAAATTATGTTGGCAGCACTGCACACGAGTCAGTGACAAAAAAAAACTGTTTATGTCGTGTCGGCCGGCGAGCTTCTAGATCACCATCACCCCCATTTTCCACCGTAGGTATATGAATCGCATTCACACAGTTGTTATTTCTTAAAACTAAAACGTCTTCTATATTAAATACTCATTCAAGTTAAACCGAAAATCATGCAAATCACAGCGGACACAAAGGACAGCAAAATCATAGTAATAGCATTCCGTTTTTTACCCTTTGAGTACGAAACCTTAAAAAAGTACTCGATGCTTACAAAGTATCGATGTTTTCATCCGATACATCGAATGACATCGATGTACGGTTCTGATGTATCGAATCGAAAAAAAAAACATCGATGTTAATAATTCTTTTAATTAAAATTCGATTAATCGATTAATTTTGAATTAAGAAAAATCGATTCTTATTGTAGAGGTTAGAGAATTTTTTCAACCAATAAAAACTATAATTCGATAAAACAATTCGGCGGCGGCGTCCGATTTCTACAGCAGTAGTTACGGATCTACCAGGCAGACAGACCTTATTTTTTCATACACACGTGGATTACAATTTACAAATATCGACGGCTTCAGCAATGTTCTAAGCTGTGTCTGGGTGTTACTATGTATTATAAGTATGTACTATCGGCAAAATTTCCGCCTTACCACTTTTGAAACTGTTTCGCTTGCAAGCAGTTAGCTACCTGAACCCGCCTTTTTCTTTTGTCCTCTTATTTTGACCAACCAGAGATCTAAACATCTATTTATTTTTATGACGGCCCATTGTTTTCATAACTTTGACACCCGAAATAATTTGCTTCTATTGGTATTCAAAAATTAACGGCTAGTCAGTTCACAGAAAATGCACCCTTAAGGTGGTAAGGCAGAACTTTTGCTGATGGTACCTATTTACAAATAAAATGTAGGTACCTATTACAAGTAAGTATATACTAGGTACCTATTCTATCAGCAATCTAGTTCCCATAGTACCTACCTACCTACAAGCTTAGCTTTAGTTTGGGACTAGAAAGCGTTGTGTTAAAATGTCCATGAACATTTATTTATTATTATTACAATCACAACCGCATTCGTGATTTTTCTTGAACAAATGATTTTCGACCTTATTTAAATGAAGTTACCACTGACATTCCTTTATATCAACGGCGCAACTAAAGAAACGATTCTGATTCCGAAAATCGAGTTTGTTTGTTCGTCTGTTTGTTTGTTCGCAAATCACACCTAAACTACTGGACCAATTTCAATGAAACTTATACCATTCAGAAGCCTTATTTTGGGATTGAAACATTGGTAGGCTACCTATATTTTATTGAAATTAAAGACGTGGATTCTTAGATAGGCTTGACCTCCCTAAACCAAAAGCAGCCTTTGACACGAGGTACGTACCTACCTAGGTACATCGTATGTTGGTTGACAGATATTTTAGTGGAAAGTTTTGCACGCGTACCTAAGAAGTCGCGGGTATCAGCTAGTCTTCACTATTTACGTACAATACGTTCAAGAAATCTAGGCCATCTAGGCAAATTATATATAGATAAATTATAGTTCAGACTAGGTTGACTAGGTAGGTATATAGATAAATTATAGTTCAACATAGTTGTAACTTAGTCTGAAATCAATTGAGATAGGTAGGTAGGTACCTATAAATCGGCGGCGCTCGTAAAGTTATGTTCGAACAAACATTCCTACCTAGTTTGTGTGTAAGAATGTTTTTTTTGAGCAAAACTTTCGACCTGAAGATTGAATGAAATCTTCATGAAATTAGATAAAGGTAGGTCGACAAGTTATAGTGTAAGTAACTATACCTATCAAAGGTTTGCTGGTAAGATTGTGAGTTAGATTAGCCAAGGATTGATATCGTGGTCGTAAATAGCTCTGCATTTCATCGACGTACCTGTACTTACCTGTCTAGGTACCTACCTACTTACCTAGTTGACCGAGCGAGCGAATGACTGGTAGGGCATAATTTGTAAGGGAATCGTGATTGTTTTCGGTTGGAATTAGTGTAGACAGGTGCCTACATAAAGACATACCTAGGTAGCTTGTAAAAAAATGTAGGTAGGTACCTACTTAGGCAGGTTAAGTAGGTAGGTGGCATTTTCTTAATCATGTTTAGCCCACCCATATATCTGTCCCATGTCTATATGTAATAAGTAGGTACCTAGGTACCCTATACTAACTTATAATAAAATTAAGAGGTACCTACCTACCTATAGGTACCTACTACTAGTAAAGTAAATCAAATCCAGAGATGGATTGAATAGGTAAATATCTACCTACCTATTGGACCTGTTCATGTTCATTATTATACCTACCTAGGTAGGTAAGGTCGGTGCGTCGAGACAAGGCGTGATTTTTCTGGAACAAATGATTGTCGATCTTATTTTAATTACTTTACGACTGATATTCTTTTATTTCAACGGCGCCGCCGCGCCGCGGCCGCTCGTTCGATGATCGCCGCGAGTTCTACCTACCGTATACATGGGTAGGTAGGTACCTAACTATCTATCACTATTTACGTATACCCACAATACGGTCAAACAATCTAGGCCATTTTTAGGCAACAATTCAATTCAATTCGATAAATTTTCGTTCAGACTACATACCTACCTACCTAGTTGTAACTTAGTCCGAAATAATAAATTTATTGAGATAGGTACAAATCGGCGGTAGTAAAGTTATGCTCGAACAAACATTCCTACCTAGTTTATGTATGTACATATATGTACCTACCTACCTGGTTGGTTCATAGTAAAGATCTTCTGTTTGTTAGTATTTCAACCGAATATAGGTAGGTAGACCTATATACCACCTCGGTAAGGCATTTCTGTTGTTCAAAATCAAAACGTAGTAGGTAGGACGGTATTTCTAGGGAATTTGTAGGGGAATCGTGATTGTTTTCGGTTGAGATTTTATCAGAAAACTATCGTTGGCACTTGGTTGGCTCATAGTAAAGAATTTGTGTTAGTATTCCAACCAAATACCTCGGTAGGGCATTTGTAGGGGAATCGTGTTTTTTTTCGGTTGGGATTTTATCAGAAAACTACCGTTGGCACTTGGTTGGCTCATAGTAAAGAATTTGTGTTAGTATTCCAACCGAATACCTCGGTAGGGCATTTGTAGGGAAATCGTGATTGTTTTCGGTTGGGATTTTATCAGAAAACTACCGTTGGCACTTGGTTGGCTCATAGTAAAGAATTTGTGTTAGTATTCCAACCGAATACCTCGGTAGGGCATTTGTAGGGGAATCGTGTTTTTTTCGGTTGGGATTTTATCAGAAAACTACCGTTGGCACTTGGTTGGCTCATAGTAAAGAATTTGTGTTAGTATTCCAACCAAATACCTCGGTAGGGCATTTGTAGGGGAATCGTGTTTTTTTTCGGTTGGGATTTTATCAGAAAACTACCGTTGGCACTTGGTTGGCTCATAGTAAAGAATTTGTGTTAGTATTCCAACCGAATACCTCGGTAGGGCATTTGTAGGGGAATCGTGATTGTTTTCGGTTGGGATTTTATCAGAAAACTATCGTTGGCACTTGGTTGGCTCATAGTAAAGAATTTGTGTTAGTATTCCAACCGAATACCTCGGTAGGGCATTTGTAGGGGAATCGTGATTGTTTTCGGTTGGGATTTTATCAGAAAACTACCGTTGGCACTTGGTTGGCTCATAGTAAAGAATTTGTGTTAGTATTCCAACCGAATACATCGGTAGGGCATTTGTAGGGGAATCGTGATTGTTTTCGGTTGGGATTTTATCAGAAAACTACCGTTGGCACTTGGTTGGCTCATAGTAAAGAATTTGTGTTAGTATTCCAACCGAATACCTCGGTAGGGCATTTGTAGGGGAATCGTGATTGTTTTCGGTTGGGATTTTATCAGAAAACTATCGTTGGCACTTGGTTGGCTCATAGTAAAGAATTTGTGTTAGTATTCCAACCGAATACCTCGGTAGGGCATTTGTAGGGGAATCGTGATTGTTTTCGGTTGGGATTTTATCAGAAAACTACCGTTGGCACTTGGTTGGCTCATAGTAAAGAATTTGTGTTAGTATTCCAACCGAATACATCGGTAGGGCATTTGTAGGGGAATCGTGATTGTTTTCGGTTGGGATTTTATCAGAAAACTACCGTTGGCACTTGGTTGGCTCATAGTAAAGAATTTGTGTTAGTATTCCAACCGAATACCTCGGTAGGGCATTTGTAGGGGAATCGTGATTGTTTTCGGTTGGGATTTTATCAGAAAACTATCGTTGGCACTTGGTTGGCTCATAGTAAAGAATTTGTGTTAGTATTCCAACCGAATACCTCGGTAGGGCATTTGTAGGGGAATCGTGATTGTTTTCAGTTGGGATTTTATCAGAAAACTACCGTTGGCACTTGGTTGGCTCAAAGTAAGGATTTTGTGTTGGTATTCCAACCGAATACCTCGGTAGGTCATTTGTAGGGGAATTCTGGATGATTTTGGTTGGGAATACAGTTGATTTATTACAGTTGGGCCAGCGTTGGCTTACTGTATAGAAATTTCGTCGGCAACCGAACCAAAAACATATGTTGGGCCATCATTTGCTCATCGTATGTATTTACGGTTGTTAAAACAACTATTATCAGTAGTTGGGCCAATGTTGGGAGATTGTTTAGAAATTGTCGTAATAAAATTTGAGTTGGCTGTTCGTTGGCTCGCTGTAGGCAATGTCACTACCACTTCCCAACGTGATCCCAACCGTTGGCAACCGTTGGCCAACACAAATTGCTACTAGGGTACCCTGCACCCCGCCGCCGAGCGGCGCGTGCAGGCCGCGCTCGACGCCGCCGCGCACGGCCGCACCACGCTCGTCGTCTCGCACAGGTACCTACCCTGCACCCCGCCGCCGAGCGGCGCGTGCAGGCCGCGCTCGACGCCGCCGCGCACGGCCGCACCACGCTCGTCGTCTCGCACAGGTACCTACCCTGCACCCCGCCGCCGAGCGGCGCGTGCAGGCCGCGCTCGACGCCGCCGCGCACGGCCGCACCACGCTCGTCGTCTCGCACAGGTACCTACCCTGCACCCCGCCGCCGAGCGGCGCGTGCAGGCCGCGCTCGACGCCGCCGCGCACGGCCGCACCACGCTCGTCGTCTCGCACAGGTACCTACCCTGCACCCCGCCGCCGAGCGGCGCGTGCAGGCCGCGCTCGACGCCGCCGCGCACGGCCGCACCACGCTCGTCGTCTCGCACAGGTACCTACCCTGCACCCCGCCGCCGAGCGGCGCGTGCAGGCCGCGCTCGACGCCGCCGCGCACGGCCGCACCACGCTCGTCGTCTCGCACAGGTACCTACCCTGCACCCCGCCGCCGAGCGGCGCGTGCAGGCCGCGCTCGACGCCGCCGCGCACGGCCGCACCACGCTCGTCGTCTCGCACAGGTACCTACCCTGCACCCCGCCGCCGAGCGGCGCGTGCAGGCCGCGCTCGACGCCGCCGCGCACGGCCGCACCACGCTCGTCGTCTCGCACAGGTACCTACCCTGCACCCCGCCGCCGAGCGGCGCGTGCAGGCCGCGCTCGACGCCGCCGCGCACGGCCGCACCACGCTCGTCGTCTCGCACAGGTACCTACCCTGCACCCCGCCGCCGAGCGGCGCGTGCAGGCCGCGGTCCCCTGTTCTGTTCTGTACTAGTATCTATTGAGAAGGATGGTGCGGTTGCAGGTTGTCGACGATAGTGAACGCGAGCCGCATCGTGTACATGGAGCAGGGCGCGGTGCTGGAGCAGGGCTCGCACGCCGAGCTCTGCGAACGACGCGGCTACTACTGGAATCTGTTGCAGCAGGATATGACCCACAAGTGAGTGACCACTGTTTACAACCTTCAATCTAAAGCAAACGCTTCAAATGCCACTTTCCACAAGAAACTCTATAGCTAGTGATCCCTGATGCGATTTACTTTACAGAAGTATCGCATCCACAATAAAGGAGTCGGAGAAGCAGGACGACGATGAGCCGGTCGAGTTCACCGAGCGGCCTCTCGGGCGATCTCTCAGTCGCCGATCGGCGACCTTCAGAAGTAAGTCTGTCACCTCCGTCCTAGCTTCGAACGGCGAGTAGCCAGCGCCAGCGAGCGCGGTGTACCTCTACCTAGCGATGGTTCGGTTTCAGATTCGATGAAGGCGGCGTGGCGTGGCAGCATGCGCGGCGGGTCCGTGACGGGCGCGCACGTGCCGGCCGCCGCCGCAGCTGACCTGCTCGCGCACGTGCCGGTCCGTATCTCACCTTACCTTCCCGCATGCTGGTAACGCAGGCTGCCGCTAATGACTCAGTGATTGTACAGGACGAGGAGCCCGAGGAGTGCGAGGACGAGGCCGAGAGGCACGTGAGCGCGGCAGCCCTGGCGCGCCTGCACCGCCCCGAGTGGGGGCTACTGGCGGCCGGCGGACTCGCTTCCTTTACCATCGGCGCCACCATGCCGGCCTTCGCCTTTCTCTTCTCCAAGCTCTACGGGGTAAGTCAACGTTACGTGCGATAGGGTAAGTATGACCGGCCGGGATGAGCTGAACGGCGTTTATGTCGTCAGATGTTCAGCTTGGAGGAGGGCGCGGAGGTGGTGGCTGCGGCGCAGTTGTACGCGGCGCTGTTCCTGGGCGTGGCGGCGCTGTGCGGCCTGGTCACGTTCCTGCAGGCGTGGCTGTTCAACCTGGCCGGCACGCGCCTCACCGACCGCCTGCGCGAGCTCACCTTCCGCAACTTCCTCAATCAGGTGACACTCGCCGATACCGCACCACCCATGAAGCCATTCGCGCGAGGACACTTTACTAATCGTTTCGTTGTATGCAGGAGCAAGGATGGTTCGACGAAGCCACCAACTCGACGGGTGCGCTGTGCGCGCGCCTCGCCAGCGACTGTGCCGCCGTGCAAGGAGCTACCGGTGAGCACCAACTGGATCCGCTTTCTTTTAGCACTAGAGCCACACCACACCACAGCCCAACAACTAGACGAACGCGAACCTTTTCTGTACCTACTTAAGTATATGCTTCCAACGCATGTTACAGGCACCCGGCTCGGCACGGTCCTCCAAGGCGTGAGTACGATGGTGCTCGGCGTGGGACTGGCCATGTTCTTCTCCTGGAAGATGACACTCGTTAGCTTACTCAGCATTCCTTGCGTAAGTTAGCTTTGGAAAAGGAAAAGGGATGCTCCCGCTAGTCGCTTGCAGGGCGGGGATCGATACAGGCAGTACTATCGTTGCAGGTGATGGGCGGCATCTACTTGGAGGGATGGGCGACGCGGCGCGCCTCGCAGGCGGAGCGGCGCGCGCTCGAGCACGCCGCGCGACTCGCCACCGAGGCCGTGCTCAACGTGCGCACCGTGCAGAGCCTCGGTACGTACCTAGCGCTGCCGGCCCGTCCGCCCGGTACTGGTTCCTTGCAGGTGATGGCGAGGCAGCGCGCGCTCGAGCACGCCGCGCCACCGTGCTCAACGTGCGCACCGTGCAGAAGATAGTACAGCACAGGTCGTATTTCAGGCGTGGAGAGCACGCTGCTAGAACGGTACGCTGCGGCGCTGGGCGCGGGCGGCGCGGAGGCGGCGCGGGCGCGGCGCGTGCGCGGCCCGGTGTACGGCCTGTGTCTGTGCGCGCCCACGCTCGGGTACGCCGTGTCACTGGCGTACGGCGGCTACCTCATCGCCAGGGAGGGCCTGCGCTACGAGTACGCCATCCTGTGAGTACCTACCTACCCGCGAACCGTCTGTGGTTCTCCTCTTCCCTCGAATGGTTCCCATGACCGGATTGGTTCGTTTCCAGCGTGTCCGAGGCGCTGATCTACGGCGCGTGGATGCTGGCGGAGGCGCTGTCGTTCGCGCCGTCGTTCGCGGGCGCGCGCCGCTCGGCGGGCCGCATCCTGGCGGCGTTGGCGCGCGAGCCCGCCATCGTCTCCGAGCCCACTGCCGTGGAGGACCCACACTGGGTGAGATGCCGAACGGTGAAACCGGTCACTTCATTCGGTCGTTGCTTATCATCGAACTCTCTTTGAGACATCCTCGTCATTGCATCTGCAACAACGTGCACCGGGTGCGGTCGCCTCCCTCACTCAGACATATTTTCCGTGCAGGAGTGCTCGGGCGAGGTGAGGTTCGACAACGTGCAGTTCTGCTACCCGTCGCGGCCGCAGACGAGGGTGCTGCGTGGGTTGTCGCTGACGCTGCCGGCGGGACGCACGCTGGCGCTGGTGGGGCCGAGCGGCTGCGGCAAGTCCACACTCATGCACCTGCTGCTCAGGAACTACGACGCGCAGGAGGGGAGAGTGGTATGTTGAACTACGACGCGCAGGAGGGGAGAGTGGTATGTTGAACTACGACGCGCAGGAGGGGAGAGTGGTATGTTGAACTACGACGCGCAGGAGGGGAGAGTGGTATGTTGAACTACAACGCGCAGGAGGGGAGAGTGGTATGTTGAACTACGACGCGCAGGAGGGGAGAGTGGTATGTTGAACTACAACGCGCAGGAGGGGAGAGTGGTATGTTGAACTACGACGCGCAGGAGGGGAGAGTGGTATGTTGAACTACAACGCGCAGGAGGGGAGAGTGGTATGTTGAACTACGACGCGCAGGAGGGGAGAGTGGTATGTTGCTTTTCAACGATAGCCTTTCATCCGCGTTTATTTGTAACTAGCAGTTACCCGCGACTTCGTACGCAAGTACCGTGTCCGTGTACATCAATGTCAAACGTTAGTCGTTAGACCAAAGAGGTAGTACCTACTAAGTACGTCCTGCCTGTCAAACTGACGTGACATGACATGACATCATCCTCTTGCCAATTGGCGCTGCTAATCCCGTTCATTCATTTTATCCTGTAGATCCTGTTAATTATTCGGGATAAAAAGTAGCCTTTGTGTCAAATCAGGTTACGAACTACACTCGAGAGCAATGATTCCGGGTCACTTAAAGAATGTTAAAAATCTCGGAAACTAAAAATGATAGGTTAATGCAATAAATTGTATTTAATAGACAATGTAATACTCCTTAAATGAAGGTATTAAAACTTCTTAGTTATTGTAAAGTTATATCTTAAAAAAATCAAATTTGAAAAAGGGCCACTTTCGAAGATGGAACTACGAAATTACAGCATTTGGTTTTGCTTTTGTTTGTAATCTGTCATTTATGTGGGTATATAAACCATGTTGATAGTGCTCTATATTCATTATTCAAGCTGAAATTATGTCGCTTACGCCTGAAGAATGCACCAGAATACTTACAATGCTGGAAACCGGCCGGAGTCAGCGCGATACAGCCAGGACTGTCGGTGTGTCGCTGTCAACAGTACAAAGAGTTCTCCGACGTTACGAAGAAACTGGTTCTAACCTACGCAGACCAGGAACGGGCAGAACCAGGTGTACCACAGCACGAGAAGACCGATACTTGGTGAACACCATGCTTCGAAATCGCTTTCTCACAGGAACTGAACTCACAAATCAGTTTCGACGCCTCGGAGGAAGTAACCCAAGTGCATGGACAGTAAGACGTCGGCTTGCTGAATCTAACTTAAAACCCCTTAGACCTGCAAACGGCCCTAAACTGGAGCGTGGGCATCGTATTTCAAGACTAAGATATGCCCAGAGCCACGTAAATTGGAGTATTGAAGATTGGTCAAAAGTTATGTTCTCCGACGAATCAAAATTTATGCTCTACAAGCACGATGGAAGACACAGAGTGTATCGAAGACCAGGGGAAAGATTCAAGCAAGCATGCATCGAAGAAAAAGTAGCCTACGGTGGTGGGTCTGTACTTGTGTGGGCCGGAATTTCTTCTGAAAGTCGCACAGAGCTGGTGATCATAGAAAACGGCTCTTTAACTAGCGTAAGATATGTGGAAGAAATCCTCAATGATCATGTTGGTCCATTTATGGTCAATTTAGGTGAGGATGCTATATTTATGCATGACAATGCCCGACCTCATACAGGTAGGATTGTGAATGACTACCTTCAAGAGATGAACATTACTCGTATGGAGTGGCCAGCGCGCAGCCCGGATATCAACCCGATCGAGCATGCTTGGGACGAGCTAGGCAGATGCGTAAAACAACGAAACCCTCCCCCAATCACGCTTCGTGAGCTCAAAATTGCTCTCACAGAGGAATGGGAGAATATTCCCCAAAATCGTATAAGGAACTTGGTGTACAGCATGCCAAACCGCGTAAACGCAGTAATGGAAGCACGAG
Organism: Gandaritis pyraliata; assembly: GCA_947859175.1. Classification (NCBI taxonomy): domain Eukaryota; kingdom Metazoa; phylum Arthropoda; class Insecta; order Lepidoptera; family Geometridae; genus Gandaritis; species Gandaritis pyraliata. Next base: position 97,704 of record OX401865.1, read on the forward strand.
GAGGCAATACGAAGTATTAAAATTCAAGTCAAATCGTAATAAAGTTCAAAAATTTCATGTTTCCTATTTTTGTTTTAAGGAGAGATCAGCAGTTTTTTTCTTTATGTAATTTTGTGTTAATAAAATGTATGGTGACTCATATTTTTTTACTTTCATTTAAGGAGTATTACATTGTCTATTAAATACAATTTATTGCATTAACCTATCATTTTTAGTTTCCGAGATTTTTAACATTCTTTAAGTGACCCGGAATCATTGCTCTCGAGTGTATATACTATACTTAATATATGCCAAGTTTAATCCAAGTTGGTTCAGTAGTTTCGACGTGATTGAAACAAACATTCAAACATCTAAGTACTTAAACTTTCGCATTTATACCTAATATTAGTAGAATCTACATCGCGCAAACCGCACAATATTCTTGCATCTTCTCGCGGGTCAGCCCCCGTATGCCAATCTTTTGCTGTCAAGTTATATTTTACTGCCCAGTGTAATTTCTTCAGGTCATTCTTTTTAGACACTTGACAGCAAAATATGCGCGAAAACACATCAAATGACATCATAATGTCACTATTTAGTCACAGAATAACTATGAGTTAGTATGAACTGACCATGATTTAAAACTTTGCAGTTCAACTTTGATTGACATACCCCTGCAGCACTTTAGGCTGAGGCGTGTTGTCGTGATCAATACACGAACCATTTGTTAATTAAGTACCTACGTTATGAGTTGTGATTAAGAGCTAAGACGTGCTGTCGATCTCAGCTATAGTTTTCAACTGGTTTGGTTCGTGTATTGATCACGCACGACAACACGCCTCAGCCTAAAGTGCTGACCCGCGAGAACATGCAGGAATATTGTGCGGTTTGCCCAACCGCTCGACTTAAAGCTGTTCATCATCCCTAAATAATAATGGATGTTCCGTTTGTCAGCTGCTGGACGGGCGGAACACGCGCACGACACTGAGCCTGCGGTCGCTGCGCGCGCAGCTCGGCCTCGTGTCGCAGGAGCCGGCGCTGTTCTCGGGCTCGCTGCGCGACAACATCGCGTACGGCGCGTGCGCGCGACACGTCTCCATGGACGAGGTGGTGCGCGCCGCACAGCAGGCACACGTGCATAGCTTCATAGCAGACCTGCCGCTGGTGAGTCACTGCTCCCACAGCTGGGCCTCGTGTCGCAGGAGCCGGCGCTGTTCTCGGGCTCGCTGCGCGACAACATCGCGTACGGCGCGTGCGCGCGACACGTCTCCATGGACGAGGTGGTGCGCGCCGCACAGCAGGCACACGTGCATAGCTTCATAGCAGACCTGCCGCTGGTGAGTCACTGCTCCCACAGCTGGGCCTCGTGTCGCAGGAGCCGGCGCTGTTCTCGGGCTCGCTGCGCGACAACATCGCGTACGGCGCGTGCGCGCGACACGTCTCCATGGACGAGGTGGTGCGCGCCGCACAGCAGGCACACGTGCATAGCTTCATAGCAGACCTGCCGCTGGTGAGTCACTGCTCCCACAGCTGGGCCTCGTGTCGCAGGAGCCGGCGCTGTTCTCGGGCTCGCTGCGCGACAACATCGCGTACGGCGCGTGCGCGCGACACGTCTCCATGGACGAGGTGGTGCGCGCCGCACAGCAGGCACATGTGCATAGCTTCATAGCAGACCTGCCGGTGGTGAGTCACTGCTCCCACAGCTGGGCCTCGTGTCGCAGGAGCCGGCGCTGTTCTCGGGCTCGCTGCGCGACAACATCGCGTACGGCGCGTGCGCGCGACACGTCTCCATGGACGAGGTGGTGCGCGCCGCACAGCAGGCACACGTGCATAGCTTCATAGCAGACCTGCCGCTGGTGAGTCACTGCTCCCACAGCTGGGCCTCGTGTCGCAGGAGCCGGCGCTGTTCTCGGGCTCGCTGCGCGACAACATCGCGTACGGCGCGTGCGCGCGACACGTCTCCATGGACGAGGTGGTGCGCGCCGCACAGCAGGCACATGTGCATAGCTTCATAGCAGACCTGCCGGTGGTGAGTCACTGCTCCCACAGCTGGGCCTCGTGTCGCAGGAGCCGGCGCTGTTCTCGGGCTCGCTGCGCGACAACATCGCGTACGGCGCGTGCGCGCGACACGTCTCCATGGACGAGGTGGTGCGCGCCGCACAGCAGGCACACGTGCATAGCTTCATAGCAGACCTGCCGCTGGTGAGTCACTGCTCCCACAGCTGGGCCTCGTGTCGCAGGAGCCGGCGCTGTTCTCGGGCTCGCTGCGCGACAACATCGCGTACGGCGCGTGCGCGCGACACGTCTCCATGGACGAGGTGGTGCGCGCCGCACAGCAGGCACACGTGCATAGCTTCATAGCAGACCTGCCGCTGGTGAGTCACTGCTCCCACAGCTGGGCCTCGTGTCGCAGGAGCCGGCGCTGTTCTCGGGCTCGCTGCGCGACAACATCGCGTACGGCGCGTGCGCGCGACACGTCTCCATGGACGAGGTGGTGCGCGCCGCACAGCAGGCACACGTGCATAGCTTCATAGCAGACCTGCCGCTGGTGAGTCACTGCTCCCACAGCTGGGCCTCGTGTCGCAGGAGCCGGCGCTGTTCTCGGGCTCGCTGCGCGACAACATCGCGTACGGCGCGTGCGCGCGACACGTCTCCATGGACGAGGTGGTGCGCGCCGCACAGCAGGCACATGTGCATAGCTTCATAGCAGACCTGCCGGTGGTGAGTCACTGCTCCCACAGCTGGGCCTCGTGTCGCAGGAGCCGGCGCTGTTCTCGGGCTCGCTGCGCGACAACATCGCGTACGGCGCGTGCGCGCGACACGTCTCCATGGACGAGGTGGTGCGCGCCGCACAGCAGGCACACGTGCATAGCTTCATAGCAGACCTGCCGCTGGTGAGTCACTGCTCCCACAGCTGGGCCTCGTGTCGCAGGAGCCGGCGCTGTTCTCGGGCTCGCTGCGCGACAACATCGCGTACGGCGCGTGCGCGCGACACGTCTCCATGGACGAGGTGGTGCGCGCCGCACAGCAGGCACATGTGCATAGCTTCATAGCAGACCTGCCGGTGGTGAGTCACTGCTCCCACAGCTGGGCCTCGTGTCGCAGGAGCCGGCGCTGTTCTCGGGCTCGCTGCGCGACAACATCGCGTACGGCGCGTGCGCGCGACACGTCTCCATGGACGAGGTGGTGCGCGCCGCACAGCAGGCACACGTGCATAGCTTCATAGCAGACCTGCCGCTGGTGAGTCACTGCTCCCACAGCTGGGCCTCGTGTCGCAGGAGCCGGCGCTGTTCTCGGGCTCGCTGCGCGACAACATCGCGTACGGCGCGTGCGCGCGACACGTCTCCATGGACGAGGTGGTGCGCGCCGCACAGCAGGCACACGTGCATAGCTTCATAGCAGACCTGCCGCTGGTGAGTCACTGCTCCCACAGCTGGGCCTCGTGTCGCAGGAGCCGGCGCTGTTCTCGGGCTCGCTGCGCGACAACATCGCGTACGGCGCGTGCGCGCGACACGTCTCCATGGACGAGGTGGTGCGCGCCGCACAGCAGGCACATGTGCATAGCTTCATAGCAGACCTGCCGCTGGTGAGTCACTGCTCCCACAGCTGGGCCTCGTGTCGCAGGAGCCGGCGCTGTTCTCGGGCTCGCTGCGCGACAACATCGCGTACGGCGCGTGCGCGCGACACGTCTCCATGGACGAGGTGGTGCGCGCCGCACAGCAGGCACACGTGCATAGCTTCATAGCAGACCTGCCGCTGGTGAGTCACTGCTCCCACAGCTGGGCCTCGTGTCGCAGGAGCCGGCGCTGTTCTCGGGCTCGCTGCGCGACAACATCGCGTACGGCGCGTGCGCGCGACACGTCTCCATGGACGAGGTGGTGCGCGCCGCACAGCAGGCACACGTGCATAGCTTCATAGCAGACCTGCCGGTGGTGAGTCACTGCTCCCACAGCTCGGCCTCGTGTCGCAGGAGCCGGCGCTGTTCTCGGGCTCGCTGCGCGACAACATCGCGTACGGCGCGTGCGCGCGACACGTCTCCATGGACGAGGTGGTGCGCGCCGCACAGCAGGCACACGTGCATAGCTTCATAGCAGACCTGCCGCTGGTGAGTCACTGCTCCCACAGCTGGGCCTCGTGTCGCAGGAGCCGGCGCTGTTCTCGGGCTCGCTGCGCGACAACATCGCGTACGGCGCGTGCGCGCGACACGTCTCCATGGACGAGGTGGTGCGCGCCGCACAGCAGGCACACGTGCATAGCTTCATAGCAGACCTGCCGCTGGTGAGTCACTGCTCCCACAGCTGGGTCTGCTTTTTGTTCACATAATACCTACTGAAGCCTGGTGTTATTTGATATTGCAGGGCTACGACACGCTGGTAGGAGCAGGCGGTGCGTCGCTGTCGGGGGGGCAGAAGCAGCGCATAGCCATCGCGCGCGCGCTGGTGCGCGATCCAAGAGTACTGTTGCTGGATGAGGCCACTTCGGCACTCGACGCCGGCAGCGAGAAGGTAACCGAAACTATACCTAAGTACCTACCTACCTAGGTATAGGTACCAAGTAACCATACCTACCTATTACCTAAAAGCTTTGCTTAGTTGGTGAAAATAAGGTGAAATGTCGAAAGAAATGTCCATGAATATTTAATTTATTTTCTATATGGAAAACAAACAGCTTATTAAATAAGAGTATTATTTAACTAAGTATTGTTCGTTTCTAAGTAACCCAAGGTTCTACAAGTAGGTAGGTAGGTACTTAGAGCTATTTGATGGGGCAGGGAGGATGATGCCCAAGCTGACCTACTCCGGCGCAGACGAACAGGGGAAAGGAGGAGGCGGTTTGCCTTCTCTCTCCTATGTAGCAGGGTCACGGGTGGATGGTCGGGGGAACTTCCACTGCCTTGTACGACCCTACACGTCAGGGATGTGGCATTGGTGTGCAATGTCATCCCTCCACAGGGGCCTACCGCTGTTTTTTCTGCGGCGGGTAGTCATAAAAGACACATCTTTGAAATTTCACCAAACTTTATTTATTCAATTTAATAAGTCTAAGCAAACTTACATAACTTTTTTATGTCGCACGGGTGCTGTTGACATAATTCCTCTGCCAGAAAGTGTTATTTCCTGTATTTACAACTCTTCCAAATATCATCACTACATAACCTCACTTTTGGGATTCACAATAATGGACAGCACTGAAAGCTATTCCTCGACCCATCAGATGGTCGTTGACTTCACGAGGAGGATGGAACTCTTTGAGGAGGAACTGAAGAAGAACCTCAATGTGTCTCCAAACATTTCTTCCCTGAGTGCGGAGTTCTCAAGCTTCAAGTCATTTACTTTGTCTGCCCTACGAGCGCTTCAGGACCAAATTGAGGTGAATGCACGTTCCATTGATCAGCTCGAGATGCGAGGCAGGAGAAAGATACTTCTTATGCATGGAGTCCCTGAAGACCAGAAGGAAGACACTATCGCAGTTGTGGCCAGCACTGTTGCAAGCAAGCTGAAGATGCCACAGTTCACCAGTGCTGATATCAGCCGATGCCACAGAATGGGCCGTTCAGCATCCAACAAGCCACGGCCAATTCTCTTCAAATTGCATGATGTTGCAGTTCGGGACAATGTTTGGTATGCCAAGACTAACTTGAAGAACACTGGCATAACTTTAACAGAATTCCTGACGAAGTCTCGGCATGAAGTGTTCATGGCTGCAAGGCAACGTTTCGGCATCACGAAGTGCTGGACTCGGGAGGGAAGCGTTTACGTTGCTTTGCCTGATGGGAACAGGCAGCGTGTCAACTGGTTGGGCGCCCTCAACAATATTGCAGAGCCCTCGCAGTCGGAGCCTGCGGCAGCAGCAGCGTCGTCCACCGGGCTAACAGCTGTGGTCAAGGAGGCGGCGGCAGTGCCGAGGGCTAGGCGCGCGGTCACGTCTAAGAAGTAACGAAGTTGAAGTAGTGTAGTTAATTTGCAGTAGGTGGGTACTTTTCTCCTTTAGGTACGGTACATGATTGTGATTGTGAGTTTACTTTTTATTTTACAATGGAATTTGTGTTGTTACGGTTTTGTTAGATATCTTTGACTGATTTGTTTGATTGACACGACATGGCAGTGAATCTCTTCAGTGTAAGTCAATGTCAGTCATGTCATTCATCTTTCTGTCCATAGACCTACAAGATTATTTTGTTTCATTGTTTCGTTCGGAAACCGTATAACAATCGTCACAATTTTTGTTTTGTTTTTTTGCAGTCATTTTAGTCTAAAGTAATACCAAGTAAAATTTGTATATTATTCTTTGTTTATAATCGGTAGGTACCCACTTACTTGTAAGATGTTTGTTTATTTTAATGTATTTTCGCTGACAGCACAACTGGCAGATGGGCCCTTTGCTTAGACACTTATTGAATTATATATATATATATTTTTTTTATTATTATTTATTATCTAATTAGATTTACTTATATAACTATATTTTTATTAGTATGTTATGCCTAAGTGATAGTGAGTCAGAGCTTTTTGAATCCTGTTCATCGTCTGGCGATAGCTTTATTAGTTTTCCTACATTATCGGAGTCACTTGCATCCCGGTTTAATGAATTCCATAAGAATTTTAACGTGGTCCATATCAATGCCCAGAGTATTCCTGCCCACTATCCTGATATGCTTGCGTCGTTTGACATCAAAAATATTCATGCAGTTTTTGTCTCTGAGACTTGGTTTAAACCTTGTTTACCCTCAACTTCATACTCGCTGCCGGGATTCGTCCTTATCCGAAATGATCGCATTGGGCGAGTGGGTGGAGGCGTTGCTATCTATCTCCGTGCTCACATTCCTTACTCTGTAGTTAGCATGTCTCTCCAGCCACCACCATCTACCGAAGGCGAGCATCTTTTCATTGAAGTTAAACTCTTACACACTAAAGTACTTCTCGGAGTCTACTACTGCCCCTCCTCTAATATTAATTTTTTTCCATCTTTCGAACAACTATTAATAGATATCTCTCCAGCCTACAATCACACTATCATTTTAGGCGATTTTAATACTTGCCTTCTTAAAAAGGATTACCGTACAATTAAGCTTGAAACACTTGTGAAGGCCAGTAATTTAATTATTCTCCCTCTTAATGCCACGCACCATTTTCCTGATTGTGATCCCTCTCTTCTAGACCTGATTATTGTATCTTCCCCTAATAATGTTTCCCAACATGGCCAATATTCGGCGGATGCTTTCTCTTATCATGATCTTCTATTTCTCTCATACAAAATTCGCCCGCCGAAAGTCAAACCTAAAATTATTCTGCAGCGTAACTTTAGTGGAATGAATTTGGAATGTCTTCGAGAAGATGCAGCTAATATAGATTGGTCTGAAGTTGCGGAAGCAAATACCGTGCATGAGAAACTGTCCCTGTTCAATGCTGCTATTATCAAGCTGTACGACAAGCACGCTCCTTTTAAAAAAATCAAAATTAAACACCTCCCTGCTCCCTGGCTGACGCCAGAAATCAAATCAGTTATGCACAAAAAGAATTTAGCTAAATTTAAATATAAGTGTCGTCCTTCCAAAGAAAATTTGTCCAATTACATGAAGCAACGGAATCACTGCAATAAGGTGTGTAGGGATGCAAATCGCCGTTTTATTCATAAATCTGTCGAAAACAAGGATCCTTCGAAAGTTTGGAAATTTCTAAAAACATTGGGGGTTGGTAAATCTCGTCTTGAATCTATTCCAAATGACATAAACTACGACTTATTAAATAAGCATTTCTCAACTTCTTCCAATATCAATGACTTAACAAAATCTAATACTATTCAGAAACTTTTATCTACACCGGCCCTAGACTTTTCACCATTTTGTTTTAGTCAATTTTCGTATTGTGACGTTAAGAGAAGTGTGACATCCATAACATCCAATGCAGTCGGCGACGACAACATTAGTCGTAATATGTTAGTGCCCATTCTCGACGAAATCATCCCCGTCCTGACCCACATCCTTGACTTCTCCATGTCCACTAGTACTTTCCCTGATGTCTGGAAAAATGCTCAGATAATTCCTCTACCTAAAAAAGCTATCCTTCCACATTCTCTGAGTATCGTCCAATATCAATTCTACCTTTCCTATCTAAAGTACTTGAGCGTCTTGTTCACGACCAGTTAAGTAAATTCCTAAACATAAATTCCCTTATGAATCCTCTGCAATCAGGTTTCCGTCGTGGTCATAGCACTACGACAGCCTTAATTAAAATCACTGATGACATTCGCCTGGGTATGGACAACGGGCATGTGACTGTGTTGACTTTGCTAGACTTCAGCAACGCTTTCAATAACGTGAACTTCGACATTCTCCTGGGTGTACTTCACTCTGGGTCGGTCGTTGGGCCTTGTGAGGTGCAGACACGTACAAATTGTCTCTCTCTATTTTATTCAAAAATCAAGTAAAAAGTTGGTGTTTCATAGTAAAACTTATACCGATACATTCGTGATAACTTTATCTATTGTTTGGTGCAAAGTGAGTGCCGTAATTTTGAGTACTTTTGACGCAGTGAGTGATAAAACTTCAAAAGTTTTACGTTAAAACTGTGCCGTAACCTTGAACGCGGCCGGTCGCTGCAGTGCACTGGACAGTGACTCATCATTTGTTGCCAAGCCGGTTTGGTTGAACTAGCTGCGGTCTGCAATTGCTTATTTCAGTCAACGCATCGTCAGTCTTAGTGGCTGAGTGCGTTTGGTACCGAGTCACAAGTAATAAGGAGCGGAGGCACCTGGTTCAAGCCTCTTTACTGAACAATATTTTTGAGCTTTTATTTTTTATTTGGACTTTTTTCTCTCACCAATGGAGTTCAAAAAGATCTCATGCACTGGATGTTTAAAGCCCATACCTGGAAAGGATTTTTTTAAATGTTCCTTTTGTAACAGCTTTTATGATCTAGAATGCGCTAATGTGACTCAGCGTTCATACAACTCAATGAAACAGAGTTTGAAGGAGTCATGGAAATGTCAGGCGTGTCGAAGCAAAGAACGTAAAGCTGACAATACGAACACGCCTATACGTTCGGGTACCCAATATGAAAGTGGCTTTTCAGAAGACATCAACGTTACCAAGCGTAGGCCAGCATCTGCTCCAACACGAGTCTCGGATGAGTTGGGTGAAGAATGCAACGAGAAGTTACGCTCGCTTATTAGCAGTGAAATAAAAAAGTCAATTGCTGAATCGATGGCGCCTATAGTTAGAGAGCAGCTCCAGTATATACATGAAACCCTGAGTGGGTTTCAGAGCTCACTGTCGTCCATTGACTGTCAACTTGAAAACCTTAAATCGTCACTTGCCGAAAAGACTAGTACCATAAACTCATTACAAAAGGAAAATGGGTACCTTCGGGAAAGCGTTCAACGGTTGGAAGAGCACATTCGACAGACGGAGCAGCAAGCCTTGGCCAATGATGTGGATATCGTTGGAGTTCCGGAGGCCAAAGGAGAAGCCGTCGTCCACGTCGTGTTATCCCTTGCGCGTAAGCTGGGAGTTACTTTGAACGAGAACGAGATCGTCAGCGCTGACCGAGTAGGCGCTGCGCGCGACGAAGCGACTGGAGATCTTCGTGCTCGGCCGATTGCCGTGCGGCTGGTGCGCCGCGCCGTGCGGGATGACTTGCTGCGCGCTGCCCGTGTGCGCCGTGGCGTCACGACTGCCGATGCTGGGCTAGCCGGCAACTCGCGCCGCTTCTACGTGAACGAGCGCCTCACTCGGGAAAATCGGCAACTATTCCTGAGAGCGCGAGAAGTTGGACAGCGACTAAAGTGGAGATTCGTCTGGTCAAAAGACGGTCGGGTATACGCCCGGCAGCATCAAAGCGAAGACTCTCCTCGTCATCGTCTGCGGTCGGAGGCCGACCTCGTCAGGGTTTTTGGGGCCAGTGCGGTTGGCTCTTCTGATAGAAAAGTTGTGCTATAATATACGTCCTTATGTATATCATGGTCTACTGTATGTTTTTAGTTATGTCATAGAATGTGTCGTTTTATTATCTTACTTGGCTAGACGTACTAGGGTTTACCAATTACTTTCTTACTTTTTGTGTAGTGGTGCTGTTACAGCGGCAATCGAGTATAATTACAATTTGCTCTGCATAAACTGTTCACAAAATACCATAATATTATTTTTATTATTGGCTATATGTAACATTATGTATCTTATGTGTATTTTTATTGAATTTAATACGTGTACAATTTTTCTCCACTTTATATCATCATTTAATCTCCTATATGCTTATTTATTCATTTTAATAGCCTTCAATGACTTGTTATCGCCACCAGATATAAGTACTAATCTTCTCTACACGTTCCTCTTTGTTCAACACCAATGTAAACATTTTTATATTTTTTAATGGGTTCTAAATCAAGGTTTTTCAAGTTAGGACTTTATAATCCATGTTCATTAAACACTGGACACAATGACTTTATTTTCGCAATGGATAGCATGAATTGTGACATTGTGGCAATCAACGAAACCTGGATAAAGGACGGCATGGAAGCACTTGCGCCAAGGGTACCGGGCTATAAATTTCGTCACACCCCACGCCCGTTGCACATGAAGCGTGGTAAGGGAGGAGGTGTAGGTTTTTATATAAGACGAGGAATCAATGCGCGCGTACAAAGTCACCCCGCCGCTGATATCGAACAAATGTGGTTAACTGTTTCTATAAATCGCTCGCGTATAGCCATTGGTACAGCATATCGCCCAGAATGGATCAAAGACGATGTTTTTATTGACGCACTGACAGAGTCCGTTGCACATTTTTCGGGTTGTGATGGTGCGGTCATCCTAGGTGATTTTAATATAAATTTACAGGATACCAATTGTGGTATGACTAAGAAATTTAATCAGTTTCTTGATTACACTGGATTATCTCAGGTAGTAACGACACCGACGCACTTTTCGTCAACCACTGAGACTCTTCTTGATCTTGTGTGCACAGACTGTCGTTTTCGAGATGTCAGGGTGAATAATATCACGGGTTCATTGGGACATGCTTTTGTCTCTGTAGTATTAAATATAAAACGTGAACGTGTTGCTCCCAAGAAAATAGTATTCCGCCCCCTTAAAGATATATGTCGTAAAGAGTTTGATGAAGATATGTTGTCGATAGACTGGAGTGTAGTCAGGGATGCCATTACTGTTGACGCCATGGTAGACTCTTTCACATATATACTAACGTGCTTATTAGACAAACATGCGCCATATAAAACAATTGTGATTAGAAACAAGCCTGCGCCATGGCTAACGGACACAGTAAAAAAGATTATTGGTTGTCGTAATGATGCACATAAAAAATTTAAACAAACCAAACTAGAAAAAGATAAATTACATTATAAGGAACTTAAATCTTTTGTAAAACAAAGTATATACAGAGAAACTAGTGCCTACTATGATTATCGCATAAACTCTCAAGTAAAAGACGAAAAGAAGCTCTGGAAAAATCTAAAAAACGAAGTTCTGGCTAGCTCTCAGGATGACCAATGCTTACCAGTAGGGATGAAACGATACCACCTGGGTATCGATACTTTTACTCGATACCGTATCGGTCATGAGGTATCGATTCCTACTCGGTATCGCATGAAAAGTATCGATACCTACTTGTATCGGAGCGTATTTTCAGTATTTTCGTCGAAATTATAGAAGCAAATAAGAACAGGAGTATGCGGTATGGTAATGAGCATTTATTAAAAAAATTACGAAAAGAAATCAGTTTTGGATGTGCTCCCTAGAAACAATAATTTTTCCAGATGTTTTCCGGTTAATCGATTTCTGGTAGCAGTCACTGTTGCGCCAGCCTTAGAAAATAACCTTTCACATGGTACAGAAGTACCAACTACATGCAAATACAGTCTTGCTTGTCTGTATAGTGTTGGAAAAACTTGTTTTTTATCTTCCCATTCCTCCAATGGATTGGATTTTAAAGAGCATACAGGATTACTCAAATAAACTGATACCTCATCTGCTTTGGAGTTAGCACGACGTTGCCTTTGGCCAACCGCTAGCTTTTTGTGGTGGAGCCAAAAATCGAAATCATCACTAGGGGTTTCCTCTTCTGATCCACTAGTGGGAGTCGTAGAATCTTCCTTGACAATGTTTCTTAATTTTTGAATTATCCTGCCACACGCACTCGGATCTTGAAAATGTAGATTTTTAAATCGCGGGTCTAATATGGTTCCCAGCGCTGCGAATGTATTGTATTCAATATGAGCAAATCTTTTTTTCAATTCGGCCAATAACTTAGATTTCAACTGAGTTACACATTGTATTTGCGACTCAAATGTATTTAGCTGTGACGTCAGGCAACTTGCCATTGGTATTATTTTTGATAAAGTCACATAATTCTGACCTGAAGATTCCCTGGTCACAAACTCAAACGGTTTTAACAACTGGATTATCTGTTTTATAATTTCTATTTCATGGCCGGACACCATTTCAGGACCATCTGTTACATCGAGTAGAAGTTGTGAAGCCATTCTCGACATATCTAAAAATCTTTCCAACATATAATATTGAGAATTCCATCTAGTCCTCACGTCCAGAATGAACTTTTTCGTGCATCCTTCAGAAACCCCGTTGTCAACCTGCATTTTTCTAAGTTTATCTGAATTTACGACACTGTTTTTGACCCATTTAACTATTTCTCTGACTTTTTTTATGATAAGATAAACTTGTGACGTACAATCATTCAGCGAGGAATCGACGATTAAATTTATCGTGTGTGCAAAACAAGGCAAATGTTTGTTTTCACCTAGTATTCTTTTCACAGCGGCAACCATATTAGCGCCATTGTCTGTAATAGCACAAGTTACTTTTGTCAGTGGAATTTCCCATTCGTTAAGAATATCTGCAAATGTATTTGAAATATACTCCGCTGTATGGTTCGATTTCAGTTCTCTTGTGGCAATATTAGCGCTGGTAAAAGTAATTTTCTCCAAAAAATGTACAGTTACACCCAAGAAGCTCTTCTCGTTCATAGTTTCGGTCCATGTGTCAAGCGTCATACACACCTCGATTGCATTGGATATTCTTTTAGCAAACTCCATCTTCACGACGTCATATTTGTCACTGAGCATTTTCTTAAAATGCGTCGATGAAGGTACTTTGTAGTAAGGCGCCAATTCCTTCATCAATTTAAGAAACCCTTCTCCTTCAACGACATTGAAGGGCCGCATATCTTTACATATAAAATATAAGATACACATATTTATGTTGTTGTATTTTACGCCTCCCTCTGAAACAAAAGAAAAGCAATCAGTAATTTTAGATCAGCAATAAAGGATATTTATAATACTTCCCTTTTCCTGATGTTCTTATTTAGTTAATATATTTTATTTACCAACCTTTTTGTGCAGCAATTTTTTCGAAGGCCACTTTTAATGTTTGTTGACTGCCTCGATCCCAATCCATCGATTCCTGGGACGTTGATGTCGTCGCGACTTCAACCACGCCTATATCACGAGTTTGAGCCACGCTTGTGCTTGCTACTGCGACGTCTGTTTCCTTTTGTGTTCTCCTTAAAATTTATGACATAATATTTAATCAACATTTTTGAACTGTGATACTTTTTGTTTTATTCGAATTCATTTTATATGTCGGTATTCAAAATTTATAACTTATCGATACTTTAGAGGAATCGACTAACGCCCCACACTATGACACTATTACTAGTTGGTGCGTTGTGTTTCAAAATGGCAGGTAGGTACCTGAGTAACCCGGGTAGCGAATCCGGCCAAATACAGTAGGCCACTGATCGGGAGTAATTGCTGGCATTCATTAGCCTACTGTATTTGGTCGGGATCGCTACCCGGGTTAACTCGGATAGCATTTTGAAACGCACTACGGTATGTATTACGTATGTCAGATATTTCAACAAATACACAATTCACAAGGTTTAAAATACTTACTTTGAAATCTTTACATTAGTAGTTGGAGTATAGTCAGAGTGGGTCTTCAGGTGTTTGTGCAAATTGGAAGTATTACCACAATATTGTACGTCTTTAAAACACTTTTTACATTGGGCTACTTTCTCATTTCTCTTATTAAAATATCGCCACGCCTCAGACCTTGGTGGTCCCATTATCACTGATTTTATGTTGTTTTAACTTTTTACAAATTCAATTCAATCAATCGCAACAAAAACAGACAAACGAGCACACGCACGCACAGCACAGATTTATTAGTGAATGACTTGAATGAACACTATGCTCACCAAAAGCCTGCCTGACACGATAATCACGTGATCAAGCCTAAGCGAAACAGTATAATACCGTTCAAAGTAGGAGAGACAGAGACAAACTGTTGAGTGAAGAGTGACCGGTGACCATGATCACCGAGTACCGATACAAGTACTTACTTTACGATACTACTTGGTACTCAGTTCTAAAGTATCGATGCCAAAAGTACTTGGTATCGAAAGAAAAGTATCGAGTAGTTACTTGTATTTACTCGTATCGTTTCATCCCTACTTACCAGACAATTTCGACAATCCCGATGCCATAAATGATCATTTTCTAAATATCCCAGGTTCAAATACTGTACCTCTTTCGCAATTAACATATTTCGAATTTAATAAGCATAAGGAAAATTTATTATTCTCGTTGAAACCTGTGTCTGAGCAAGAGATTGTGAAAATTCTTCTGTCCATTAAAACAAATGCTCAGGGTATTGATGGACTGTCCATGGATATGGTGTTGCTCACACTGCCTGATACACTATCGTTGATAACGACTATCGTCAATAAGTCTATTCTAACATCCACCTTCCCCAGTCAGTGGAAGATCGCGACGGTAAACCCTATACCGAAAATCGCAAACCCCGGAGATATCAAAGACCTAAGACCTATCAGTATTCTACCAGTTCTCTCTAAGGTTATAGAAAAAGTCGTTTACAACCAACTCAGTAGATATTTTGAATTCAACAACTTGCTACCTGACGTTCAGTCTGGATTTCGTAAGGGAAGAGGGACTACAACGGCTTTACTGGATGTTGTTGATAATGTACTGGCTGGAGAGGAAGAAGGGCTAGGTACAGTGTTAGTACTGCTTGACTTTTCGCGTGCTTTCGACTCTTTGAATGTACCGTTGCTACTTGCTAAACTGTCGTACTACGGTGTAGATGCTTCCTCGGTGAAGTGGTTCAACAGCTACCTAAGTAATAGATCCCAATTTGTGAAAGTCAACCGGACAGACGGATCACAGCTTTCATCATCTCTCAAAAATTTAAATCGTGGAGTCCCCCAGGGCTCTATTTTAGGTCCTCTACTCTTTATCATATATAGTGCAGATATATCTTGGGAAATCAAAAACTGTAATTTCCATCTATATGCGGATGACGTGCAGTTATACATGCCTATGCGACCTAATGAAGCTACCCGCGAGTTGGAAAGAGTTAACGAAGATCTTGGACGGATAGCTGCCTGGTCATGCCGCAGTGCGCTGGTTTTGAACCCAACTAAATCTAAGTTTATGATTCTTGGTTCCAAGCGAGTAACTGACGGCATCGCTGCACATAATCCAAATGTTAATATTCTTGGCCAGCGTATTGAGCAGGTTCACGAAGCTAAAAACCTCGGATTAACATTTGACACATGCCTCCGTTTTGATAGTCACATTTTGGGGTTAGTCAGGAATTGTTTTTTTAGGCTGAAACTTCTGTATAAAATTAAATCCTTCCTAAGTGAAAATGTTAGAGTCAAGGTCTGTGAGGCTCTTATACTCTCAAAGCTCAATTATGGAGACCTAGTGTATGGGCCACGATTAACTTCAAAGACTGCGCGCCTCGTGCAAAGAATTCAAAACGCTTGTTGCCGATTCTGCTATGATGTGCCTCCGAGAACCCACATTACGCCCTATTTAAACAATGCCTGTACTCTAAATATGGTTTCACGGAGGGATTTGCATCTGGCGGTGTTGGTGCATGGGGTGATGGCGTCTGAGGCCCCGCAGTACCTCTTCAACAAACTTAATCGTTCACGGAGTAAGTATAGCACAAGACCCACGAGAGATTTGCTGCATTACTCCAAGCACAAAACTGTAGCATTTAGGGGCAGTTTTCGGTACCAAGCAACCAAGTGTTGGAATAACATACCACCTCCTCTTCGTCAACTAAAATCAAAATACTCTTTTAATTAAAACACAATACAAAAATCATCTAATGAAAGTACAAAAAACTGGGTTGCTTGGTACAAACAGTTATAGTGCGCCCTTCACTTGTTGACTACCGATAGGCTTGTATGGATACATTTTTTCCCTTTTGGAGTTTTATTCAATTTTTATTTTTTTATTTAGAGCTGTGACTTTGAATTCCATACTCACACTGGAGGGTTCATTCTCTTATAACCAGACTCTTAAGAGGCTGGCGTCCGAGAAGAACTCTCCAGACACACACAAACTTGCTCACACACACCTTTCATTTGTTTCCCTTTTATTTTATTTATTTATTTTTGATTTTAAATTCTATACTCACACTGGAGGGTTTCTTCTCTTATAACCAGACTCTTAAGAGGCTGGCGTCCGAGGAGAACCCTCCAGATACACACAAACATACACACACTCTCTTACATACACATATAACTCTCACTAGACTCGTAACTTTTAGAATCTTATAATGTCTCTGTCTGTAAGAAATTTTCTATATATTTACGTATTTCGAGTAATATTATGGTATAACCTTCTACTGCTACACCAATACTGCTCTTCACAGGGCTGAGTGAGTGGACCGCAGGTCACGGCAGAATAACAGCGCTGACCTGTCTTCGGACAGGGAAGCATAACGCTGAGCCGCGACCTTTTTGCTGCTGTAACACACAGCGCTGTTTATTAGGTATTTGCTACTTATTTTTGTAAAATATTCTCACTCACCTACTAGCTTTTATTCTTTTGTTTTGTACCATGTATTTCCATTTATTTTTTAGTTGTGATTGTCATTGAAATCTAATTTTAATTTATTGTCAATTATTATTATTAAATATGAAATTATTATTTATTATTACCTACTTATAAGAATTATTTTCTTGAGAATTAATTAATTGTAATAATTATCTCCTATTGTATGCCTACTTTACCTGTGCTGTGTGTTTTTTGTGGCCAATAAATAACTGTCTATGTCTATGTCTATGTCTATGTCTCTTAACGTATCTCCTGCGGCTGTTGAGTGGTTTCGTAGTTACCTGTTTGGACGCCGGCAACGCATCTGTATTGATGAGACTTTCTCATCATGGTGCGATCTCACTGCTGGTGTACCTCAGGGCGGCGTGCTATCACCTCTTCTTTTCGCCATTTTTATTAATTCTATTTCCAAAACATTAACTTCTTCCTACCACCTTTACGCAGATGATCTTCAGATCTACACGCAGGCTTCAGTTAATGAGTTGAATGAGGCAATCGTCAGCATCAATAGTGACCTGATGCGAATTCTTACATGGAGTAAAGCTTTTGGTCTCTGTGTCAATCCAAAGAAAACCCAGGTAATTATTTTAGGCAGTTCTCGAATGATCTCAAAAATAAATTGGTCAGTTCTCCCGCCAGTCATTTTTGATGATGTCCCTATTCCTTTTAGTGATTCCGTCAAGAACTTGGGTTTAATCATGGACAAAAATATGTCTTGGGAGCCACATCTGGCGGAGCTAAGTAGGAAAATGTTTGCGTCAGCTGCCTCACTGAGAAGGTTGAGGAATTTTCTACCAATATCCACTAAAGTTATGCTTGCGCAGTCTCTCTTGCTTCCCATACTTGATTATGCCGACGTTTGTTATCCTGACCTCACCGAGGTACAACTGGATAAGCTTGAGCGCCTCCAAAACTTTGCTATTAGGTTCATATTTGGTCTTCGCAAATATGACCATGTTTCCAATTTTCGTAATATGCTCAAGTGGTTGCCTATTCGCTCTCGCAGGAATACTCACCTTCTTTCTCTTTTGTACAATGTTTTGTTCAATCCTTCCGCTCCTCCTTATTTAAAAGAACGTTTTGAATATCTTTATCTTACTAAGCCCGTTTTCACCAACATCCCCTAAACTACCACATAAGTATGTAACCTTTATCATAAAAGCTCCTTTAAACTATCCCCTAAATAAAATTTCGTTTCACCATCATTTTTATCACCTAACTAGGGGACACATAGCTAAGTGACGTTTTGTTTTCGATAGTAGTGACTGATTCGTGTTTGAACTTATCGATACTTTGAAACAAGATAGTTTTTTGTGAAATTCTCTAAAGTATACACTTTTACAGATACAGTTAATGATAAATCATGTTTTGATAGCATTAATAAACATTATTTCATTCATATTTGGCTTATTTACTCTTTGTTTATATTACGAAACAGCGTGTGTTATCTGTGGTACTCTATTTGACACTTCTTTCTTTTCTGACGTACTGACGTGAGACGTCAGATTTGATTGTTTGTTGTGATTTGTGAGCCTCAAGGGTGCGTTGAGTGTTATTTTACCAATATTTACGTGATACAAACTAACTTTTGCATTATAAACTATCGTTGCGGTGTAATTATAATGGCAGAAAAAAGAAAGCGTAGTCAAAATTTCACAACTGATGACAAAGACAAGCTGGTGAAATTGCTGCATGCCTACAGAAACATTATTTTAACCTGTCAAGCCATCTTCTTCAAAAAAGTTCCGCACCGTCAAACATAGACAAAATTTGCGTGGGGCGGGGTACTATGGGGGGGCACTAAAACCCTTGTATCTTTTGAATTACTAGGTATTTCTTTATGATAATCTGTTATCTAGCATCTAGAATAAATTATCTAAAGAACTATCTAATTTATTTTAGTACTTTCATAGTTTGTAAATGCGAATTTCAACGATAACTTCAAACAATTATTTCGCCGAATCAGCGTCGGTTTATTGTAAACAACCTAGTTCGTTCAACCAAGAACAATATCATCTATCACTCAACATAAACAATAAAACCCTATTCAAACGGTTTCTTTACAAAAAATCGACTCAAATAGGTACTTGAGCGGGTACGGGCTCAGGTAGTCGGGTGACATTATCGATAGTGTTGGTACTACAAGTAGGTATCATGAAGTTATCGATGAAATCGTGCTGTAGAATGAAAGACTACCATAATTTTATTTAGAAATAAAACCCAAACTGAACTACAAAATTTTTTTTATTTTATACATTATATATACACCTGTTGAAAAATTTAAGCCTATAAAAAATAAATACCTAAAAAACCTATTACAAAATATACAAAGAAAATTACGACTAACACAGTATTTACAATATTTTAGAATATTCACCAAGACAATTACGAATAATAGGTACAATACCTATTTTTTATAATATTTACACATGAAACAGTTGAGCCATCGACAAACCAAAGCCAAACAAAGAGGTCTACACACATGACGCCCTATTAGAGTAAAATCTCTGCCGAACTGAGCATAAGGCCCCTGACATATTTAGGCAGGAAATTCAAAGTAGGTACGTTTTACAAGGAAATTGGTATGATTTTTCAAACGTATTCATTTTACGAAATATGCTAAAAATTGAAGGTCACACCACCTAGATGAAAGGAAAATTCAAAGTAGGTACGTTTTACAAGGAAATTGCTATGATTTTTTCACTTTTTGGATGATATACGTGTACATTTTACGAAATATGCTAAAAATTGAAGGTCACACCATCTAGATGAAAGGGAAATTCAAAGTAGGTACGTTTTACAAGGAAATTGCTATGATTTTTTCACTTTTTGGATGATATATGTGTACATTTTACGAAATATGCTAAAAATTGAAGGTCACACCATCTAGATGAGGGAAAATTCAAAGTAGGTACGTTTTACAAGGAAATTGGTATGATTTTTTCAAACGTATACATTTTACGAAATATGCTAAAAATTGAAGGCCACACCATCTTGATAAAGGAAAATTCAAAGTAGGTACATTTTACAAGGAAATTGCTTTGAATTTTTCAAACGTATACATTTTACGAAATATGCTAAAAATTGAAGGTCACACCTTTTCCCTATTAGAGTGAAATCTGTGCCGAACTGAGCATAAGGTCCCTGACATACTTAGGCAGGAAATTCAAAGTAGGTACGTTTTACAAGGAAAATAAGGCCCCTGACATACTTAGACAGGAAATTCAAAGTAGGTACGTTTTACAAGGAAATTGGTATGATTTTTTCAAACGTATACATTTTACGAAATATGCTAAAAATTGAAGGTCACACCATCTAGATAAAGGAAAATTCAAAGTAGGTACATTTTACAAGGAAATTGCTTTGAATTTTTCAAACGTATACATTTTACGAAATATGCTAAAAATTGAAGGTCACACCTTGTAACTTACCTCAGTATTCCACCTGGCGCCATATACCAACCAGATTTCCTCACGATGATTTCCTTCGCGCAGCAACCGTACATATTTGCGACAATAACCTAGTTTCCTCACTGTGTTTTCCCTTTCTCCACTCATTTAGGCGTTATATATTCAGATTTCTTCACGATGATTTCCATCGCATAGCAACCCTACATATTTGCAACCATAACCTAGTTTCCTCACAATGTTTTCCTTTTCTCCACTCATTCACACGTTATGGTAGAGTTTGAAGCAATCGTCAATGCAGAGTGCTTTATTACAAAACTCACATTTGAATGACGTTCTGATATTTTTTCTGCCGTTTGCCATGCAGTGAACACATCGGCTGCGCGTGTGCCGGCCTGCATCACTCACTGCAGCAGATTGGGTAACGCGGACAGGCCAGTGCACGTGTCTGGTGTCGATGCGCGCCAAAGTTTCCACTGCGTGTGGAGAGTAACGGTTACGAATGGGAGCCAAATGTAGGTGCTGCTCAATTATGGCTTGTACCAGATGGAGACGGCAAGCCAAATGGTCCACTCTGGTAGCTGTGGACGATTCAAGCAAAATCCTTGAGTTGAGGATCGAGGCGTTCAAAAGGCGTTTAAAAAACTTCAGATACCACTTCTTACACCTCTTTCGCTCGATCAGGTAGGGTTCTAGCATTTGATCTTTTCTGTCCACCCCACCCATATATTTATTATAATCTAAAACTACTTTGGGTTTATATTGCGTGACCCGCCCGTTCGACACAGACTCACAGCTGGCGTCGTGATACGTCGATATGGTAAGAATCTTTTTCTTATCTTGCCATCCTTGGATGACGACGTCGCCACAGTGGCGTGAAATCAACTGACCCCTTTTTAAATTTGCCTGCTGTACCAATGCCGGCACTCCGCACCTACTGGCTCGTAATGTCCCTACGCAATCTGTGCTCTTGCGTTTTAAATAACGAGCCAACGTCGGTGAGTTGAACCAGTTATCCATGAACAGACAATAGCCTTTGTGCAACAAAGGTTGGATGAGGTCCAACACCACCGACGTGCTTTTTAAGAGCACAGATTGCGAGTTTCTGACTGCGAGGTCTTTTCCCGTGTATACGATAAATGACCATAGGTACCCAGTGGTGCTATCGCACAATTCAAAAGTCTTAATTCCAAATCGTGCGGCTTTTGTACGAATATACTGCCGGAATTGCAGAATGCCCTTCCACAGTGTCAGGCTTTCGTCTATTGAAACGTTGGGGCCGGGGATATAATTATTTCGGAATGAGTTGTTGAGACTGTCCAGTATGGGGCCGAAGCAATATAAACGCGATGCGTTTGGCGGTCTAACTGAGTTATTTGCAAAATGCAAGGCCCGACTGAGATTTAGATATCTGCGATATGAAAACATCTGCCTAAATACAGCCGTTGATAGCAGTGCATTAGTGCTGAAGCACGATTTAATTGTAGGCATCTTTATGATGCCTAACATCATCCAAAAAGCGAACAAAATCAGTAGCTCATGTATGTTTGTATCATACCACTCTCTTTGGAATACGGGAGATTCAATCTCCGAAGCGTAGCGGTTGGTCTCTTGGACTATGTCTTGCAAAATGCTTTCCGGCCAAAATGACCGAAAAGCATCATACATGGAGGCATAGTGTTCCACGGATCCCGTTCGTTCGGGTGTGAAGACCTCTTTGTTTGGCGTAAATGACTCCATCGGCTGCCACTCGAAGGAGTTCCGCCCTCCCAGCAGAACAGCATCATCATTATCTTCTGCGTCATGGAAATCCTCACCTTCTTCATCTTCAAGGTGAAGCTGCCGCTGGCGAACCTCTCTTCGAGCGGTTCTCGCCGCCAGGATGGAGTCACGCTGTTGGCGATCCCTAACCAAATTTTCTACCATTGTCCTAAGCGGTACGGGAACGTCCTCATCAGTAGTACATACATGGACTATTGGATCTCCTATAGTCCAAGCATGTGCGACTAATGAGGCTGTTCTCCCACCCCTATCACGGTGAGATTGACGCAAACCTACACGCCCACGACCACGGGCGCGGCCTCCACGGGCGCGGCCTCCACGAACACTTCTTCGACCTCCGCGTGCAGCACGGGTGGGACTGTTCTGCTGGGCTGATTCTGCCGGTGGTACGTACAAAGGATGGGCATCAGGCGAGTATGCACCGTCCTCGTCCACCTCTGCGACATCGGCCGGCACTTCGATAACTATTATGGGCGAGGGTGTTCTGAAAAAGCCAGTTTGCTTTGCTTAGTTTAGGACTACATGGCGTTGTGTGACGTGTTCTTGAATATTATTTATTTATTTACTTACTCGTGTCGCGAAGGTGGTGAGTATGGAGGCATTTCCATCTCAATACCCGCCATGGGGGAACTTCTGAAAAAAAAGGCCATCAATCACGACATTCTCAGTTACAACAGTAAGTAAACTATTTTTTATATATCACTTACCCACGCCGCGAAAGTGGAGAGTATGAAGGCGCCCTGGGAGAACTCCTGAAAATAAAAAAAAGATGAGCACGATGTTTACTCTCAATTAGTTGTACAGAAAGTCATTTATCATTATTGTTTTACTTACTCTTCGCGCGTGAGAGGAGAACGAGATCGAGACGGAGACCGAGACCAATGATGTGTTTCATTCGTCTCAAATTCGCGTAAATTCACCTGAAAAATACATAAATAAAGTTTAGCTTTTCCTAGTTCATAATTAAATAATGCAACGTGCATTTGAATATTATGTGAAACGATGCTAAGAATAATCACAAAACAAGCTAAAATAAGAATGATGCGTCACCTATACCGCTCAGTTAGCAAAAATACATTCAAGACTTATCAGAATATGAAAAAGTTATTATTTTGGACAATATGGGTATTGTCTAGTAACAGTAAATTACTCGGCTAGGTATTTTACTACAAGTAAAAAAAAACAAATAAAATATCTCCATGCATAACAGGAATCGCATCCCAAAATCTATGCAAAGCACAATGAAACAAACCAACACCACTTTATGTAATTAAACTTATCTATTTGGTCGAATGGCATCCGATAAAAAGACAAGGTCCTAGACAGTGTATCTGAAAATATTTATATTATAGATTAAACATTTATGCCGAAAAAATGCTATACACAACATTATTTTTAAAATAATCATTACCTCCATTTCAGGACCTCCATCATCGTCTTCAATGCTGGAAGATAAAAGTTTAATGAAAACGTGCTCCTAGCCCTCCGATAAAATTATCTATCTACCTACTGATACAATATTTTACTTACGAGGAATCGGCTGAACCTTCGGACATGTCGTCCAGCCGCTCGTTGACGCCCTCGTCATCTGCTTCGTCGTCCTCGTAAAGAGCTTCCTCGAACTCTCTCGGAGGACCACTCGAAGATGACGGGCGCCACATCTGTAAACAAGTATAATTAACCTTTCAAACAAAACAAACTAAAAATCGGTTCACCCGTTCGGGAGTTACGATGCCTCAGGCAGACATACGCGCGCGCGCGCACACACATACACACACACACACACCCACACATATACCCACACACGTTAAACTTATAACACCTGTCGTTTTGGCGTCGGAAACCTACACCCTATAGTTACACTATAAATATTTTATATCGTTATACTCTGCCTTACCCTATTTTATTTTCTTCTGAAGCATACCTTGAATGCATTTTCATTCTAAAATAAATTTTGCATTTATACCATAATTCTATCGTATCATCGTCAAAACCATCGACCACTTCGAGATACATCCACGCCTTTACCACCGCACTAGCGGAACCCATTATTTTACAACGCGTCATACGAAAATGAACCTACGTTACTACGGAATAAGGTCGAACTCAAATGTCAATGACCTCGAACAACATGGCGGGTCACGGGCGTAATTTTGCCTACTCAGTTTTTTATTCAATTTGTATTTTACTGCATGGAAATATAATAGAATGATGATATTATTGAACTAAATACATTTACAAAGTTATTCACTATCATTTACGAGTAAAACAATCTAGAATTGAGTAATTTGAGGACTTTTACGAGTCTCGATTTTATTTCGTATTTACACAAATTCTTTGGCTTTTACTAATGTTCTAATAGCATAAACGTTGAGGAAAAACATCAAATAAAGTAATAAACACGCACTGACCTTACAAATCCAAGGTATTTATCGCAAAAAAACTACTAAACTTCACCACTGGTCCACAGCGCACTTGTAGAAAAGGTACACAAAATGACTCACGAAATTATATTTTTTCTATTTCTTTGACACAAGGATCATTATCGACATTGACATTTCCAATGTACGTCAATTTAATCCCCATAGACAGAGAACCAAATGGAAGGGATGGCAGCCACCAACAGTGTGAATATAACGCCTAAAAAATATTTGTCGTCAGGTATCATCCGTCCCGCAGCGGGACGCATGGCGCCTCACGGTATCCGCCTAAAGGAGACCCGCAGGGGGACGTTTTCGAACGGGCAGGTTAAATAAAAGAACAGATGGTACCACCAATCAAGCTAAGAACGAAGCTTGGATAAACCTCTGTACCCAATATAATTCAACGGGAAACATGTACAGGTTAGTCATCAAATAGGTTCAAACCAACATGCCATATTTATTTTATCAATATGAATAATACCACGTGAGAAAGTATACTTATCTATTTTTTTATTTTAGGAGTAAAGATGCTCTCATAAGGGTCTGGGACAAGCTAAAAAGTGATGCAAAAATTTACAACTCCAGAAACAGGAGTTGTACCACTGGAACTGGTGGAGGACCATCAACTTCAAAAACAGACCCAATACTCGAACAAGTTTGCGATTTAATGGGTCGAGGCTGCAGTGGTATTGCAGATGTTCAAGATTCAGATTCCGTCATCACCATACCAATTGATATGAAGGTCACAAATTTAGAAGTAGTTGATGCAGAATTGCAGACTATAATTTTGGATTCTGAAGTAGTTGCAGTGAGTGCTATTATTATTATGGCAGATATATTACATACTTACAAACTTTTGCAGTACTTTACTAAGATAATAATTGTGAAAGGACCTGTCTATCTGTTTGTTACTTGTTTTACACCGTAACTTCATTCAACAAAATGTTTCTATTGTACTTTAAACCAATTTGTTTGTTTTCAGGACAAATCGATGAATGAAGTAAAACAAGACGAAAATAAGGAAATAATCACTCCGTCATGTTCTAAGATGCCAGAAAGTCCTCTTTGGAAAAGGCGTAGGCCTATACTTAAAGAACAAAACCAGCAACAGCAGTCTGAAGTTGTGGCCACCTTATGTACAGGCTTTCAAGGGATTAACAAAAAAAAAATTGAAACTGAAGAGTTAAAAAACCAGTTGTTGGAAGAAGAAATTGTATTTAAAAGAGAGTTGTTTATGTTACAACTGGAAACAGCAAGAAAAGACTTAGAAATAAAAATAGAAGTATTAAATCAAATAAAAGGTATGTTATAATAATTACAATATAAAAAAGCATTTATTAATAACCTTAATTGTACATTGCCTGTTGTTACATTATTTCATTACATGTTATCAAAATAATTTGTAATTTGTAATCTTCGGAGCCCGTATGTGTTCGGGGGTGTAATGTTTGGTACATCACGTATTTGCCCATTTGAAATAAGTTCTTCTATATTGGGCACAATATTTTCGTTGAGTGGTTCCTCTTCATTTCTTAAAATACACATGTTGTGTAATACACAACACGCAATAATAACATTGATAGCATTTCTTAATTCTAATCTAATACCTAGAGCTAAGACAGGAAAACGTCGTTTTAAGACTCCGTACTGCCTTTCTACCACATTTCTAGTCTTTATGTGAGCCTCATTGTATTTTTGCTGCCCTCTCGTTGTGGGATTTAAATATGGAGTCAATAGATGAGGCTGAAAAAAAATACCACTGCTGCTTAAATAGTCCTTAAAATTTTTATTTACTTTACAGGTGGAAACTTCAATCTGAAGAATCTATTTGGTGTGCCGAAGAGTGATTAGAAATAAGAGAAATTGTAATTGTTTTGAATAAATGAATGAGCTTATGATACCTAAATAGTAATATTATTTATTTCTATAGAACTCACACTTGAAGCTATATTTTTACCCAATTGCCCAGAAAGAGGATTGTATTTTTAGCAATAACTGTTTACCTTCAGTGGGTATCCGCTGTCACCCAGTAAATATCCATCAGCATAGTCTCCTCTTTCAAATTTTCTATAAGTGTTGCTATTTTGATAAATAGCTGAGTCATGTGTTGACCCTGGCCAACGTGCCACAACATCTCTTATTAATAAGTTGGCTGATGCTACTGTTTGGACGTTTATGGACATGTATCCCTTCCTGTTTCTAAACAGTTCTGCATCATCTCCACCTTAAAAAATGCATACAAAACATCCATTTTATTTTATGTAAGTAGGTTGGTATTACATTTGTCTATGGTATTACTTAAATAGGTAAGTAGGTAATCGGTACCTACAGTTTAACTTATTAGTTAAAAAAAATATTTTAAACTAATTTAAGGTAGGTATTAAGTTTCACCTGGTGATTGTATTTTCACATGAGTACAATCGATGCATCCAACGACATTAGGGAACCTTGCAATATTATAAAATTCCATCTTCACTTGTTCTTGTTCTTCGCTTGTTTCTGGAAATTTGACAAACTGAGGACGTAGAGTCACAATTGCTGCAGACACTCTTTTTATTATTCTACTGCAAGTAGCCGCACTGATTCCACCCATGTCTGCCACAGCCAACAAATGATTACCGGTAGCATAAAACCGCAAAGCTATTAATAACTGATTTATTGGAGATACAGACTTATTTCTGAAATAAAATAAAAAATGCTTTAAAGTAGGTTCTTACTTCACAAGTGTAGGTATGGATTACATTGTTAGGTACCGACGTAAGAAACTAGGTAGGTACCTATCGTCAAATAAACGAAGAAAAAATACCACTTCATTTTTTTTGAGGTTTTTACCTAACGTTCAATACTCAATTCAATACATACCTACCTATAGGTATTTGTAGCTACTTATCAATTGTATGGGCTAGGCAGGTGCCTACTTAATTATAAAATAAAAACTTTAATAAAAGGTAGGTAGTAAATACTCACCTATTATCAGGAAATTCCAAAGCGTGTTCAATCTTTTCCAATAAATACAGGACTGAAGATTTGCATAACCTATATCTCCGAAAAAAGTCAGTTTCATCAAAACTTTCAAAGTAGTTGGGTCGTTTCCGATATATTTTTGGTCTACGGCTGTTATTTACTTCGAATATAATAGAAACGGTTTCTAAATTTTCAATAAATTCATCTAAATCACTATCCATCTTCGTTGCTTGAGAGATCACTTACGTATGTGACGGTTTATGTGCCGATATTTCGACTACCTAAATTTAGAGGACCTTTTATCGTTTAACTGACCCTTTACTGTTGGTGAAACAAAAACCACCTTTTAACAGCCCCCTAACCATGCTTAAAGGATCCTTTAAAGTTAGGGGATGTCGGTGAAAACGGGCATAACTCTCGTAACTTACGCTCTTCTGAAACATTACAATTAAAAACTCCCTTGCATTCTTCTACCTTTTACAAGCTTTCTTTTACTATACAAGCCACTCGCCTCTGGAATGCTCTCCCTGCTGATATTAGGAAGGCCAAATCCCTACCTGTCTTCAAAAAGCTTCTACTTAGTCACTATTCACCCTTATAAAAGAGTTTATTCTATGGTTATGTTAGGTATATATTACTATTTATTTATTTTTTTACTTAGTTTAGTATCTATTTATGCGGTTTAGTTTGTGAAATGTAGTCTTTGTTTTTTGCACCGTCACTATCATACATTTAAAATCCAGTCCATCCAAAGGTTGCCTGGAAGAGATCGCTCATAGCGATAAGGCCGCCCATTGTACTTCGCTTTAATATAGAACTATGTCTAATATCTAATTTCCGGTGCAGTACAATAAAGAGTTTTCTATCTATCTATCTACCGCTGGGGCGAGACAGTGAATTAATGATACCACGACCCTGTCTCGCTCCGCCTCGGCGGAGGACGGCACACGGGGGTGTTTTTAGTGGGTTCAAGCCCCACATACCCCCTTCGCTATGGGGATAGCGGAGGGGGTATGTAGGGCTGGCTTGAACCGTGATGATGTGATGTGGTGTTGGTGCAGGCGGTGCAGGAGGCGCTGCAGGAGGCGTCGCGCGGCCGCTCCACGCTCGTGATCGCGCATCGCCTCGCCACCGTGCGACACGCTCACCTCATCGCCGTCATCGACAAAGGTAATCTGCCTCGCTTCAACAGCACAGCTCAGCTCTGCAGGCGGCGCGCGGCCGACATGACATGTCGTACAACAGCTCTGCAGGCGGCGGCGGGACTGTTCTGGTGGGATTGTGAAGTTTGATGTATGTTTCTAGGATCGGTGGCAGAGAGCGGCTCCCACGAGGAGCTGGTGGCGAAGCGCGGGCTCTACTGGGAGCTGCTGCAGCAGCAGGGGCTTGGTGGCGACGACCGCGCCGCGTAGCACTGCTGCAGTTAGCCACAGGGCTCCATTGGCCCACTATTCCGGCCCGGTACTAGGGAATACTAAAAGCTTGTTTAAAACCTTACCTACCTATTGCCAAACTAAGTATTATCTTCAAAGGTTCATTTTTAAGACCGGCTCAATAAAAAAACAAAAAAACGTGATGTACTTAGCAAAGTAGGTAATAATAATAATAAATATAGATGGTACCTAACGTAACGAGTGCCTAAGTAGTTATGGTTCCAATCCAAAGCCTCGCAACAAACTCAATTAGGTACCTAGTCTCTCCGTCATTAGGTAGTCTCTCCGTCATTAGGTAATTAAGTAAGTTAGTTCTTACTTAAGTAAAGTAGTTCGCTCCGAACTGAGATCTCGTCATGTTCCTAAAAAATAAACCTTTAATTGTTGAACTCCCTTTCGGAGCGTCGTTAACTTTGTGGCGGCCAAATATAAGTAGGTAGACCGTGCCGCGCGCTGCCATGCGCCTGCGCCAGTCGTCTCTCCGCTCAGATCTAAACCAAGATGCAGGTAGCGTCGTTGCGTTGGTGAAATAACAAGTAGGTACTTATGTGAAACCCTGGATTTCCCGCTTGTTCCTCACAGATTACAAAGATTTGATAACTGGTTATCTGTGAAGAACTTTTCCTCTGAGATAACTGGATTTTTAAAAGGATTTTTTCCTCGCTTAACCTCAGGTGGGCCATCTGTTTGTTTCAAACCCTTTTCTCATAAAAAAAAAACCTTTTATCAGATAACAAGTTATGCTGGGTGCGTTTCCTAGTGCAGTTATCTAGCAGGAAGTAGGTAAGTATCATTCCTTTAACTAACCACTTACTTAAGTACCCTAGTAGCAATTTGTGTTGGCCAACGGTTGCCAACGGTTGGGATCACGTTGGGAAGTGGTAGTGACATTGCCTACAGCGAGCCAACGAACAGCCAACTCAAATTTTATTACGACAATTTCTAAACAATCTCCCAACATTGGCCCAACTACTGATAATAGTTGTTTTAACAACCGTAAATACATACGATGAGCAAATGATGGCCCAACATATGTTTTTGGTTCGGTTGCCGACGAAATTTCTATACAGTAAGCCAACGCTGGCCCAACTGTAATAAATCAACTGTATTCCCAACCAAAATCATCCACAATTCCCCTACAAATGCCCTACCGAGGTATTCGGTTGGAATACTAACACAAAATCCTTACTTTGAGCCAACCAAGTGCCAACGGTAGTTTTCTGATAAAATCCCAACTGAAAACAATCACGATTCCCCTACAAATGCCCTACCGAGGTATTCGGTTGGAATACTAACACAAATTCTTTACTATGAGCCAACCAAGTGCCAACGGTAGTTTTCTGATAAAATCCCAACTGAAAACAATCACGATTCCCCTACAAATGCCCTACCGAGGTATTCGGTTGGAATACTAACACAAATTCTTTACTATGAGCCAACCAAGTGCCAACGATAGTTTTCTGATAAAATCCCAACCGAAAACAATCACGATTCCCCTACAAATTCCCTACCGAGGTATTCGGTTAGAATACTAACACAAATTCTTTACTATGAGCCAACCAAGTGCCAACGATAGTTTTCTGATAAAATCCCAACCGAAAACAATCACGATTTCCCTACAAATGCCCTACCGAGGTATTCGGTTGGAATACTAACACAAATTCTTTACTATGAGCCAACCAAGTGCCAACGGTAGTTTTCTGATAAAATCCCAACTGAAAACAATCACGATTCCCCTACAAATGCCCCACCGAGGTATTCGGTTGGAATACTAACACAAATTCTTTACTATGAGCCAACCAAGTGCCAACGATAGTTTTCTGATAAAATCCCAACCGAAAACAATCACGATTCCCCTACAAATTCCCTACCGAGGTATTCGGTTAGAATACTAACACAAATTCTTTACTATGAGCCAACCAAGTGCCAACGATAGTTTTCTGATAAAATCCCAACTGAAAACAATCACGATTTCCCTACAAATGCCCTACCGAGGTATTCGGTTGGAATACTAACACAAATTCTTTACTATGAGCCAACCAAGTGCCAACGATAGTTTTCTGATAAAATCCCAACCGAAAACAATCACGATTCCCCTACAAATTCCCTACCGAGGTATTCGGTTGGAATACTAACACAAATTCTTTACTATGAGCCAACCAAGTGCCAACGATAGTTTTCTGACAAAATCCCAACCGAAAACAATCACGATTCCCCTACAAATGCCCTACCGAGGTATTCGGTTGGAATACTAACACAAATTCTTTACTATGAGCCAACCAAGTGCCAACGATAGTTTTCTGATAAAATCCCAACCGAAAACAATCACGATGCCCCTACAAATGCCCTACCGAGGTATTCTGTTGGAATACTAACACAAATTCTTTACTATGAGCCAACCAAGTGCCAACGATAGTTTTCTGATAAAATCCCAACCGAAAACAATCACGATTCCCCTACAAATGCCCTACCGAGGTATTCGGTTGGAATACTAACACAAATTCTTTACTATGAGCCAACCAAGTGCCAACGATAGTTTTCTGATAAAATCCCAACCGAAAACAATCACGATTCCCCTACAAATTCCCTACCGAGGTATTCGGTTGGAATACTAACACAAATTCTTTACTATGAGCCAACCAAGTGCCAACGATAGTTTTCTGATAAAATCCCAACCGAAAACAATCACGATTCCCCTACAAATGCCCTACCGAGGTATTCGGTTGGAATACTAACACAAATTCT